>WNWK01000456.1:215000-270000 GCA_009830355.1 Cherax destructor
CCTCGTTCTTAGCTTCTCATAGTCTCTCTTTAGTCTCTCTTTTCCTCAGCCCAGGACTTGAAGATTTACGTAGAGAAGTGATAGATTTCAGTTAAGGGTCATAATTTGGCGGAGAGGAGCGCCAGATATAACACTCAGATACTGAAGTTTTTTCTTATATTCTTCGTTATTTTACCTTCCAGATGAAGTCTATATGACCGCTCGTGAGGGACCTCCAGGATGACTGGCAACCTGGAGGCTCCAAGAGCTGGTAAACACGATGCTTCTGGATGACTGGCTAGCTGAGGGGTCTCAGAGATAGAGAACACGGCGCTTCTGGATAACTTGTTACCTGAGGGGTCCCAGAGCTAGAGAACACGGCGCTACTTGATGACTGGTTACCTGAGGGGTCCCAGAGCTAGAGAGCACGGTGGATGACTTGTTACCTGAGGGGTCCCAGACCTAGAGAGCACGGTGCTTCTGGATGACTCGTTACCTGAGGGGTCCCAGAGCTGGAGAACACGGCGCTTCTGGATGACTGGTTACCTGGGGGGTCCCAGAGCTAGAGAGCACGGTGCTTCTGGATGAGTTTTTACTCAAGGTGTTCAGATGCTAGAGAACACAGTACTCATATTACAACCACATGGATATCCCAATAATCATAATAACCAAAATAATCTGCTTTCAATTCGAAAACTTCAGATTTGCCAAAAAAAAAAAAAAATAATGAAAATCATTTAAATGAACTGGCAAAACTTCCTGGGGAAAATAATTATTGCAAAGGGTAAATAAACTCTGATAATATATATATATATATATATATATATATATATATATATATATATATATATATTTTTAAATCTAATGTCGTAACAAATAGGTAAAACTGGTCAATTAGCAAGAACTCATTTAAAATTTCTGTTATACGTTTATAGATATATTTTTTTCATTTTGTTAATGCAAAAAATAATAATAACCTTATTATAACAAACACCTAATCCAACTAAATATGTTTTCGAAAAGTTTACAATAATATATTTGGCTTACCTTATTCGGCAAGAAGAGCGTTGCTATTTAAGCCAAAATCGCAAGTTTTACCTATTCAGCAGCGCTCTTCTTGCCGAATTAGGCAAGCGAAAATTTGTCTATGCAATAATTTCGCAAAACTCATTCTGAACCTAACGAAAAAAAATGTATTTCATTGTGCTTGTTTATTATTAAATTATTGTAAACTTATCTAAAATATATTTAGGGATTAGGCTAAATTAAATTGCGCTTGTTATAATGAGGTTAGGTAAGTTTTCTAGAGTTCTTTTTGTACAAAATTATTAATGTTTACATTAACATAAATGAAAAAAAATATGTATTTAAATGTATAATAGATAATTTTAGAAAGAACTTAATTTTAAATGATTTTTTTCTAAATGATCAGTTTTACCTATTCGGCACGTGGCTTGTCTTGCATTTTTAAGATCGCCTGTCTGCGATTGTTTTGCATATATATATATATATATATATATATATATATATATATATATATATATATATATATATATATATATATATATATATATATATATATATATACACACTATCATTTACCAAACTGCGGCAGACCAGAATTCGACCCCACGAACATTGTCCCGCCTCAAGAGGCCAAACATTGTACATGTCACCTTACCATCTGAGCCATAGATCCTACAAACAACATGAGCCTAGCGCACTAGACTTGTTTCATGTTGCGAGGACACTCGAGGCAGATGTATGCTCAAGGACTAATTTCAGCCTCCTCCTGTTTGAATACCCGCCTCCACAAGCAGTGGTTTCATTGCTATATACATGTATATACATTATTTATATTTACATACACATAATATGCCTGGTCTGGCAGGTAAGAGGAGTTATGTTTATCTTTGATAATACCCTCGATGAAGTGATATATTCCAGCTTGAATAATCTTGCTTCTATGTTTTTGCAATATAATATTTTCTTGCACTTCAGAAATTAAAAGAAACAAAGTTATCAGTGTGGGCGAGGAATTAGGTGAGGTCTTAGAATATATTATCGCAATGTGTTTGCAGAATCTATTCTCTTTCTTTACCTGATGAATATTCCTTTGCACAGAAGTATTCACCGGAGAATATTAACCCTATGGGCTATTTCTTAGGTATTCACTTTAGAAAATTAACCCTATGGGCTATTTCTTAGGTATTCACCGGAGAATATTAACCTATGGGCTATTTCTTAGGTATTCTCCGGAGAATACTAATATTTTAACTACAGAATTTCTTTAATTCGAATTTCTTAGCATAGCCTTTCTTGATTCAAGGATTTACCAAGGTCCCCTTCTCGTCCTTGGATCAAACCGGATTACTTCCCAAATCCTTGGGACAGAGTGGCCCCCTAAGGATTTAGCGCCTCCCCATTAATACAAATAATTACACAGTTTGTCTAGCCTATCTAAAGTCCAGCCTTGAGTTTTCTAATATATTCAGATTTTGCAACGGAGTTAAAAATTACAATTTAAAAACATGTTGTTTTTAGAGTCGAAATTAAGGGAGTCAACTGATGTCTTTCTTCTCTCTTTTAATTGGCTTTAATCACGGGCCATTTATTTTGAAAGGCCATATTGTTCTGCTGGTTGAATTACACATTAATATCCTCAGTCAGGCGAGGCCCTTAAATGGGAGGTATGGGGGTAGGGAAAACCTGTGGTATATATGTCTAATTAATTCCAATAAACTGGTGTTTTTATAATAATTTATTTTGTGTGTTTTTTAGATGGAGGGGGAGAGTTTAAGGCTGTTTTGTTAGTACATAATTGTGATCGTGTACTGTTTCATTCATGCATTTATCAAACATGTCTTAATGGAACCCTTAACCAGATATCCTAAAAAAATACTCTCAATACCGTGTGGCTAAGAAAACCTCTTCGCCCATGTCTGAAACAAAGACCCCAACACCTTTGTCCTAACCCTTAACACCCGTATCCTAACAATGTCTTATCACCCGTGTCCTTACGATACCTTATCAGCCGTGTCTTTACAACGCTCCGTGTCTTCAGGACACGGGCGTAATGTACTCCACCCAAAAAGATGGTGATTCATTGGGAGTGGCTTCCTCACTTCGTCAGCGTCATCTGCGGCAGTCCAGTGCCTCTGTCTCTGTCTTGGTCTGTCTTGGAAGACGGGGAGTGGGGAGCAGGGGAAGAGATGGGAAGGGAAGGGGGAAAGGATAGAGAAGAGAAAAGGAGCTAAGGGGGAAACGCATGAAATGAGGCAAGATATATGTGAGTAATAAGTGGATAAAATACTCTGATAACAGGTATCTTTTGAGAAAGTTATATACACTCGCAGTGTGAGGCTACCTTAATTATTATAGGATTAACATGGTGGGAACACCAGCAGTGTGAGGCTACCTTAATTATTATAATATTAACATGATGGGAACACCAGCAGTGTGAGTCTACAGAATTACACAAGAATTATATTATGGAAGAAGCAAAATATGATTGCCAGTCGTATTTCATAACAAAAGCTGGACTGAAATGTGTGAGACGGAGCTGAGAGACTACAGTAGGTGGGGTGAGGATATCGTCAGATTATCCGCCGTGGTATCAGTAATTACGGGACCTTCAAGGGTTTCATTCCAACAGGGCTGGAGTTACTATCACTGGGGAATCATCACTAAAGATGGCTGATCCCATACACAACGACAATATCTTATTGATGATCACACACACACACACACACACACACACACACACACACACACACACACACACACACTAACCAAGGAATCGTTCAAGACACTGACACCATGCATACAGTCACAATGAACTGAGATAAAATGCAAGCACCAGTCTGGAATTACACCTGGTCAAGCACGTAAGAAAAACTAGAAAAGTGCAAAGGTTTGCGACAAGGTTAGTTCCACAACTCAGGGGTCTGTCTTATGAAGAAAGGTTGAGGGAAATAGGACTAACAACACTGGGGGAAAGAAGGGTCAGAGGAGACATGATAACGACATACAAAATACTGCGGGAATCGACAAGGTAGATAGTGACAGGATGTTCCAGAGAGGGAACACAGAAACAAGGGGACACAACTGGAAGCTGAAGACTCAGATGAGTCAAAGGGATGTTAGGAAGCATTTCTTCAGCCACAGAGTAGTCAGGAAGTGGAATAGTCTAGAAAAGATATAGTGGAGGCAGGAACCATACACAGTTTTAAGACAAGGTATGATAAAGCTCATGGAGCAAGGAGAGCAGAGACCAGTAGCGGACAGCGAAGAGGCGGGGCCAGGAGGTGAGTCTTGACCCCTGCAACCACAATTAGGTGAATACACACACACACACACACACACACACACACACACACACACACACACACACAAGGCTGAAAGTTCTGAGAGATAAATCAAGTTTCAATTACTATTATTATTCTATTCCAGGAAGCTACAAACTCGTAAGGGACCAAAAACCGCTACTGGAAAATGGAAGCAATTCCAGCTTGATCCAAGAAATAGGAGAGCAACCGAAATGAATTGGATCAAGAGCCCTCCACTGGAATCAAGGCACCCCTTGAAAGAGCTACAGAAATGTTCCTTTTTGACGTTGGTGAATATTTGGTAAGAAGAGAAGACACACTATGCTTGTTCTCTCGTTCCTCTTCACCACAAGACACACTATGCTTGTTCCTCTCGTTCCTCTTCACCACAAGACACACTATGCTTGTTCCTCTCGTTCCTCTTCACCACAATACACACTATGCTTGTTCCTCTCGCTCGTCCTCACCACAAGACACACTATGCTTGTTCCTCTCGTTCCTCTTCACCACAAGACACACTATGCTTGTTCCTCTCGTTCTTCTTCACCACAAGACACACTATGCTTGTTCCTCTCGTTCCTCTTCACCACAAGACACACTATGCTTGTTCCTCTCGTTCCTCTTCACCACAAGACACACTATGCTTGTTCCTCTCGCTCCTCCTCACCACAAGACACACTATGCTTGTTCCTCTCGCTCCTCCTCACCACAAGACACACTATGCTTGTTCCTCTCGCTCCTCCTCACCACAAGACACACTATGCTTGTTCCTCTCGCTCCTCCTCACCACAAGACACACTATGCTTGTTCCTCTCGCTCCTCCTCACCACAAGACACACTATGCTTGTTCTTCTCGCTCCTCCTCACCACAAGACACACTATGCTTGTTCTTCTCGCTCCTCCTCACCACAAGACACACTATGCTTGTTCCTCTGCTCCTCCTCACCACAAGACATACTATGCTTGTTCCTCTCGCTCCTCTCACCACAAGACACACTATGCTTGTTCCTCTGCTCCTCCTCACCACAAGACACACTATGCTTGTTCCTCTCGTTCCTCTTCACCACAAGACACACTATGCTTGTCCTCTCAGTTCCTCTTCACCACAAGACACACTATGCTTGTTCCTCTCGCTCCTCTTCACCACAAGACACACTATGCTTGTTCCTCTCGTTCCTCTTCACCACAAGACACACTATGCTTGTTCCTCTCGCTCCTCCTCACCACAAGACACACTATGCTTGTTCCTCTCGCTCCTCTTCACCACAAGACACACTATGCTTGTTCCTTTTCGCTCCTCCTCACCACAAGACACACTATGCTTGTTCTTCTCGCTCCTCCTTTACCACAAGACACACTATGCTTGTTCCTCTCGCTCCTCCTCACCACAAGACAAATATGCTTGTTCCTCTCGCTCCTCCTCACCACAAGACACACTATGCTTGTCCTCTCGCTCCTCCTCACCACAAGACAACTATGCTTGTTCCTCTCGCTTTCCCCTTTACCACAAGACACACTATGCTTGTTCTTCTCGCTCCTCCTCACCACAAGACACACTATGCTTGTACCTCTCGCTCCTCCTTCACCACAAGACACACTATGCTTGTTCCTCTCGTTCCTCCTTTACCACAAGAACACTATGCTTGTTCCTCTCGTTCCTCTTCACCACAGACACACTATGCTTGTTCCTCTCGTTCCTCTTCACCACAAGACACACTATGCTTGTACCTCTCGTTCCTCTTCACCACAAGACACACTATGCTTGTTCCTCTCGTTCCTCCTCACCACAAGACACACTATGCTTGTTCCTCTCGCTTTATCCTTTACCACAAGACACACTATGCTTGTTCCTCTCGCTCCTCCTCACCACAAGACACACTATGCTTGTTCCTCTCGCTCCTCCCTTTACCACAAGACACACTATGCTTGTTCTTCTCGCTCCTCCTCACCACAAGACACACTATGCTTGTTCTTCTCGCTCCTCTTCACCACAAGACACACTATGCTTGTTCCTTTTCGCTCCTCCTCACCACAAGACATACTATGCTTGTACCTCTCGCTCCTCCTCACCACAAGACACACTATGCTTGTACCTCTCGCTCCTCCTCACCACAAGACACACTATGCTTGTTCCTCTCGTTCCTCCTCACCACAAGACACACTATGCTTGTTCCTCTCGTTCCTCTTCACCACAAGACACACTATGCTTGTTCCTCTCGCTTCTCCTCACCACAAGACACACTATGCTTGTTCCTCTCGTTCCTCTTCACCACAAGACACACTATGCTTGTACCTCTCGCTCCTCCTCACCACAAGACACACTATGCTTGTTCCTCTCGCTCCTCCTCACCACAAGACACACTATGCTTGTTCCTCTCGCTCCTCCTCACCACAAGACACACTATGCTTGTTCCTCTCGTTCCTCCTCACCACAATATTTATAAAACTACTTGAGTTTAATTGATTCTATACTTTTACAAATATAAATTGAGTTTTGAATGCCCGCTAGCGCCTTAATGACCCCGGGAGTCTAATGGAGGTTAATAGGGGCTTAATTAAGAAGCGTTAATCACCAATTGTCCGCAGGGAGGGGGCTGGTTGCCTGGGAGTGGGGGCTAGGGGGGACTGACAATATACCCTCGTGTGCGCAGAAACCTTGGATCATCACTCAAGCGCAAAGCTGAAACAAAATCAATATTTTATCCGATATACCAACATGTGATTCGGCTTCACTCTTAATAAAACTCGAAATAGATGATCATCCCACTAATTGTATTGATCCTGCTTGAAATATAAACATCTAAAACTCCATAAATATTCACAAATATTGATTGTCATGAATTTTGATTTGATTCTACTGAATATAGAAGTAAATTTTTTTTTATAAATAAATAACAGTGTTAAAATGTAATTGAAGAGAAATACTTGACCGTTTTCATGTGTTTCTATACACATCTTCAAATGAACTAGGTGTGTGTATAGAATTATATATATATATATATATATATATATATATATATATATATATATATATATATATATATATATATATATATAATATATATAGAATAAATATATATATAATAATGATGAGAGATATATATATAATAGACATAGATAAGAAGATGAGCAGACATAAAAGCTGGTAATCTGACAGGTGGGCAGACAGGAGCCTTCCAGACCCAGGTAAAAACAGAATCGTATCCCACAGCGGCCCCCAGAGATCGTTTACATTATCTAAATAACATCTCGTTAGGCAGCAACTTTCAGCTGCACCACTGTCTGCCAGAAGCCGGGAAGGAGTGAGTGAGTGAGTGTGTGAGTGAGTGAAACCCTGTCACTCACCTGTCAAAACCAGCGGCCACAGCTGAACAGATGGCTAGTAAGGCTTGTTGGGTCTCAGCATAGCTGGTGATTATGGCATCATTGTCTTCCAGAACTCATGCTGGTGAGAACCCCAACTCAGGAGCTGAGTTTTTTTTCGCACGCTCAAGAATGTGGGGGTGTTAGAGCACCCACAGCATCGCAATAAGTGACTGCATGAAGACCTAATGATACCGAGCAAGCAGGTACTCCATAGTATTGTGATAATTTGGAAGCAACGTCGCGTTTTGATGAAGACCACACAAGCAGAAATTTGAAATCTTATTTATTGTCTTAACTAAAGTTTCCAGTTGTCGCTTCTGTTATTTTCATTAACTATAACTTGTCTGCATTCCCACACTATATACTAAACTTTTGATTTTGTTGCCTTGTACTGTTTGTAAACGAATTCTTCAGGTGATACTTGATGAATATTGTTTCACCGTAAATGTCTCACTGTCAGTAAACACCACCTAGTCATCTTTACATATATATTTTCCCTTCCATTCACGTACAATTAATCTGGTTGGGGGGTCTGAACGCCCCTCGTGCAGTCGATAGGTTCATTAACGCCTGGGGTAGAAATCAGAATATGTCACAGTCAGGCTTCTTTTCCCTTGATCACAAGGGCATCCCCACTCTACGTCGTGGTTCTCTGTACTCAGGCACTCGGGAATCTGATTCACTCTGGTCTCACATCACTACTGGTATCATCTCATCTAATCCTCTGACGAGGACGACCCCTTTTTTTTTTCCTTTCTAGCATTATTCTTGTCAGCTCTGTATTACTCTGTATTCCCCTCCCCCCCACGAGGGAGGTTCCTCGATGCTACTGAGGGGCTCGTGATCCAAGGAATAACAACAATAGCATCAACGATGAAAATAATAAAAAAATTAACTTACAATTAAAAAAATCACTGACAATAAATAACGCAAACAGTAACAACAAAAACAATAGCGTCTCAAGAACAAAAACAAAAGCAGGCTTTCTCAATGAGTGTAAAGTAGGAAAACCAACGTTGGTGCTAGTAGGTCAGAGTGCTAGTAGGTCAGAGTGCTAGTAGGTCAGAGTGCTAGTAGGTCAGAGTGCATGAATATGGCACTCAGCCACAAACCTCCCTTATAAACCTCTAAACTGGCATTACTGATTATAAAGCCATACAATAAACTTATATTAACATACTTGTTAATTCATAGTACCCGAAAAAAGCACGTGTTGGCGAATTGTAAAATTGCGTTAATTCTGTTATTTATGTGTTAATTTTGTTTTGAACAAGGAAGGCAGGACTTACGAGTCACATTTTCACGGTGTTTCTACACGGTCTTATCGACACAGGGCGACTTGGTATTCAAGACTAAGTTGTTAACAGTGTAGGCCGCTCCTCCCAAAGACTCGCGTTTTAGAGGGCAAAGGTTGCGTCCAAGACTCGCGTTTTAGAGGGTAAAGGCTGCGTCCAAGACTCGCGTTTTAGAGGGCAAAGGCTGCGTCCAAGACTCGCGTTTTAGAGGGCAAAGGCTGCGTCCAAGACTCGCGTTTTAGAGGGCAAAGGCTGCGTCCAAGACTCGCGTTTTAGAGGGCAAGGCTGCGTCAAGACTCGCGTTTTAGAGGGCAAAGGCTGCGTCCAAGACTAGCGTTTTAGAGGGCAAAGGCTGCGTCCAAGACTAGCGTTTTAGAGGGCAAAGGCTGCGTCCAAGACTAGCGTTTTAGAGGGCAAAGACTGCGTCCAAGACTCGCGTTTTAGAGGGCAAAGGCTGCGTCCAAGACTCGCGTTTTAGAGGGCAAAGGCTGCGTCCAAGACTCGCGTTTTAGAGGGCAAAGGCTGCTTCCAAGACTCACGTTTTAGAGGGCAAAGGCTGCTTCCAAGACTCACGTTTTAGAGGGCAAAGGCTGCTTCCAAGACTCGCGTTTTAGAGGGCAGGCTGCGCTAAGACTCGCGTTTAGAGGGCAAAGGCTGCTTCCAAGACTCACGTTTTAAGGGCAAGGCTGCTTCAAGACTCACGTTTTAGGGCAAAGCCTGCGTCCAAGACTCACGTTTTAGAGGGCAAAGGCTGCTTCCAAGACTCGCGTTTCGGAGGCCTATGACAGAGACTGAGTCTAAAATTCGCGTTATAGAATCCAACAGGTTATGCCACATCCGGGTCTCGCGCCATAGAAGCGACGTATAGCGGCGACTGAGACCCGGGTCTCGGGGCTTCCCGCTGACCTGATAAATGATGGTCATTCATTCGTGTCCCGAAGCAGCGACCAACCTCATCTCACACAGGGGGACAATATTATTGTTATTTATTTATTTTTTATTTATTTATTTACACATTTCTGTTTGGGAATGCCGAGAGTTTTTAGCTTTTCCCCGCTGTTCATTTCAATGCAAAACTCGACATTTATTATTAAATTAATGGAAAGCTACGTAAAGCATATGATGCTCTGGTCAACTTCGAATAAAAAAAAAATAGGGGACAGACCGTATTAAAATTGTTTGGTTTTCTTACGAACATTACCAAGAACACAACAATGGTCAGCTACAACTGCCAGGGTTATTAGCAATATTTTACAATAGGTGTATATCACTAGATTATGTATTTTAGTGCACAAGACATACGAATATGTAGTTCGAGGGCAGACGTTCAGGTACCCTAAAAAGCAACGGTTTTGACACAGCTGGTCAACTAATTTTTTTTTTTGAGCCTGTCCATAATCCATGAGTGATTCCGAGTGGTTGTGGTTATTCGTGGTACAAGTTGAATGACATCGGTGCAAGTCCATATGCTTTGAGGTTCAACTATAAGGCCTGACTCTCTTCCTTAGCTCCTCTGTGCTCACTCATATTAATATCTTTTGGATTCTTTGGCTCCCGAAGCCTTATGTCGTGTTTGTGACTTTTAGTTTTAGTAAATGCTTCCAATTTTATGATGCACAGGAACTTATATTGACTATATAATGATTATTATTTGTTACTCTAACACACAACCTACATTGTAACTAATCCTGCAACTCACTCCCACATCTATCTCTCACAGTCATAACTCACTCTCCCAAACCTCCCACACCTCTAC
The DNA here is from genome assembly GCA_009830355.1 of Cherax destructor. Classification (NCBI taxonomy): domain Eukaryota; kingdom Metazoa; phylum Arthropoda; class Malacostraca; order Decapoda; family Parastacidae; genus Cherax; species Cherax destructor. The sequence continues at coordinate 225,725 of WNWK01000456.1, forward strand.
AACTCACTCCCACATCAACACTGAGCAAAAATACATTTAAAAAAAAAAAAGCTATTCCGAGAGAATACAACAAGCAATAGACAACAAACAATAAACAATAGTTTTTATTCTCGAAGAAACTATTTTTCACGTACTTAACAGTAGAAGAAACCTGGACTTTGCTACAAGGATAGGAATTGTGCTACAACCAGTGGAGCTTATAAAAAATATATTTTGCATATAAATACAGAAAACTAAGCCACATTAGCATAATTCGGCTTCAATAACTACAAATATGCAATTGCAAACAAATAATCATACACAAACACACAAGGAAAATGTTAAAAGGGATAAGAGGAAAAATGTTCTTAGAGGAAAATATTACCAGCGGGGTGCCGCAAGGCTTGGTGCTTCTCCCGACAATGCTTCTAAATTATAAAATTGCTTGTAAGAAGGAAAAATATACGAATATGCTTGCTGATGATCCCAAGATCCTATGAAAAATGAGTACTTAAAATGATGGAACTTACTGAAGATTAGTTTAATGTAATGGAAGTAGAAGAAAGCGATAATATGCCTCATGAAGTATATAGAGTTCGTGAGAAAAACATTAAGAATGACAGATAAAGGATCGAGGAGGCCGCCTTGACAAAAGATTGTCAGTGGAGTGGGATCTTGAGACACTCGTATGCTGTACGGCCGATTTTAAACATACTTTCAGAAGCAATACTGTCTAAAGCCAAAATCTGCAACGGGTTTTGTGAGCACCAGACAAAACCTGTAGATGAAACAAAATGAGTCCTATGATCTAAAAATATTTGTTATAAAGAAAGGCGAAGAACAGCACCAAAAAATACCATTACTGGCTTATGAGAAGAAGTTAATGAAACATAAATACCAAAGAATAGATAACGAAGATTTCCTAGCACCTTCAACAGGGAGAACAAGGAGGTCACAGTAATAAACAGAAGAAAATGTGGTGAAGAAAAGGGTTTAATTTTTTCCATAAAAAGTGTGACAGAACCTTGGAATGGGATATAAGAGGCAGTGAATGCAACAACTACTGCATACTTAGAAAATATATATTACCAATAAAACTCAGAAGTATATAGCTCTGCAACTGTTGCTACTGATATGTAAACACACACACACACACACACACACACACGCCGATATATACATATACATACATGCATACACACAAAAAAGAGGTTACCAGGCCACAAGCCAAAAATATAACGAAAGAATTTAAAGTCAAACAATTCCTAAACATACCCCCTCTGGATACAATGAACATTTAAAGCAGTAACAAAAGAAACTCCTGCTGCGTGCCCCCTTCAGACTCGTCCCAACACGCTGTGTCATTCACTTCTCAACTTGGATATTCAAATCTTAACATTAGGAATCGTGGACATGGTCTTTAAATCCGAGTTTTCGGTGTTCTTCTCGGCTGGAGGTCCTTGTAAGAGAGGTGTAATGAGTTGGAAGTGTATTTCAATTGGAAAGTAATGGTGTTCAGGCACCGGAGTGTTCTATTTTATCTACTCACCAAGCTGTGTGTCTAGGGTCGAGATTCAGCTCCTGGCCCAACCTATTAGACTATTCTGATCGGTATCATTGACTTCTGGCTTCTTGGGGACCTATCGTATCTGTTCTTGAAGCTATATCTTAAGATCGCCTTCATACACTTCAAATAATTACACCTTTTCGGTATCCCGAGTCTGTTATTTGCCTGATCAATTCTTCTTAAATTTTTTTTATGTCGTAACTATGTCTCTCCACTCTGCCAAGACAATAAAGTTCAGTTCCTTTAAGCTTTTATTCCTCTCATTTGTGGTGCTACTCTGGTTGCAAGCCTTTGGGCCTTTTTGAGTTCGTGCACTTGCTTCGCCAGGTGTGGGCTCCAGTAACTAGCCTGACATATGTCGTATATAAAATTCTGAAGGATTACTTATTTAAGCTCCTGAATGCTGCTCTGAGGTTGGTTAATTCTGCATATGCTGCTGACGTTATATAGTTTGTGTGCAGTTCTGGCGATGTGCTTGCTTTTATGCTCATATTTAACCTCAGGTGCTTCTCGCTCTCTGATATTTGCAGCTTCTCTCCTCTCATGCTGTGTGTGTGTACTCACCTATATGTGTTTGCACGGATCGAGTCACAGCTCCTGGCCCTGCCTCTCTGCTGGTCGCTACTGGGTTCACTTTCTCCTGGTGGCCTAAGCCCTATCACAACTCTTCTTAAAACTACATGTAGAGTTTCTGCCTCTACCACTTTGTTGTCTAAGTGATGCGTGCGTGCGTGCGTGTGTGTCACACAGCCACGCACACACTCACACTCTCACACACATACACTTTAAAAAATTAGACAGAAAAGAGGCACTAAACTATATACCGATGTCACTTACGTGTATAGTGTGCAAAGTCTTGGAGAAAATAATCAGGAAAAGAATGGTGGAGCACCTCGAGCTGAACAGGATAATCAACGCCAGACAACACGGATTCAAGGAAGGCAAATCCTGTGTAACAAACCTCCTGGAATTCTATGATAAAGAAACAGAGGTAAGGCAAGAGAGAGAAGGGTGGGTTGACTGCATTTTCCTGGACTGCAGGAAGGCCTTCGACACAGTTCCTCATATGAGATTAGTAAAGAAGTTGGAAGACCAAGCGTGTATAACAGGAAGGGCACTGGAATGGATCAGGGAATACCTCACAATGAGGCAACAACGGGTCATGGTGCGTGATGAGGTATCACAGTGGGCGCCTGTGACGAGCGGTGTACCGCAGGGGTCAGTCCTAGGACCAGTGCTATTCTTGGTATATGTGAATGACATGACGGACGGGATAGACTCAGAAGTGTCTCTGTTCGCAGATGATGTGAAATTAATGAGGAGAATCACATCGGATGAAGACCAAGCAGGACTTCAAAGAGACCTGGACAAGCTTGACATCTGGTCTAGCAACTGGCTTCTCGAATTTAACCCCACCAAATGCAAAGTCATGAAGATCGGAGAAGGGCAAAGAAGACCGCTGACAGAGTACAGGCTAGGTGGACAAAGGCTACAAACCTCATCAAAGGAGAAAGACCTTGGGGTGAGTATAACGCCAAGCACGTCTCCGGAAACACACATCAACCAGATAACTGCGGCAGCATATGGGCGACTGGCAAACCTAAGATTAGCGTTCCGTTACCTTAACAAGAATCGTTCAAGACACTGTACACCGTGTACGTCAGGCCCATACTAGAGTATGTAGCACCAGTCTGGAACCCACACCTGGTCAAGCATGTCAAGAAATTAGAGAAAGTGCAAAGGTTTGCGACAAGGCTAGTTCCACAACTCAGGGGACTGCCCTATGAAGAAAGGTTGAGGGAAATAGGACTAACAACACTGGAGGACAGAAGGGTTAGAGGAGCATGATAACGACATACAAAATACTGCGGGGAATCGACAAGGTAGATAGTGACAGGATGTTCCCGAGAGGGAACACAGAAACAAGGGGGCACAACTGGAATCTGAAGACTCAGATGAGTCAAAGGGATGTTAGGAAGCCATTCTTCAGCCATAGAGTAGTTAGGAAGTGGAATAGTCTAGCGAACGATATAGTGGAGGCGGGAACCATACATAGTTTTAAGACAAGGTATGATAAAGCTCATGGAGCAGGGAGAGCAGAGACCCAGTAGCGGACAGCGAAGAGGCGGGGCCAGGAGCTGAGTCTCGACCCCTGAAACCACAATTAGGTGAGTACAATTAGGTGAGTACACTCTTAGCCCTCCCTTACAAGTCACCCCCAGGAAAGGCGCTTCCCTCTCCTGTGACCCCTGGATGTGTCCCAACTTCCCTTCACAACCCCTATTACAAGCGTGATAAATGATAACATTTACTAATTGAACAGTTGATAAGGGGAATTAAAAGACTTCAATTAATCAGGCTTTGGCTGGGTGTCGCCCTCCATGTCTTAAAAAGGAAGTCCTTCCTTGAGCAGGTCTTCAGGGGGACGAGTGTAGAGCTGGACTCAGGGTTATGACCCTTAGGAGAGTAAAAGAAGCAAGGGCTACGGGAAAAGGGGTGATGATGGACCAGGGAGTGGGACGCAGACTACTTAACAGAATGACGGGTGAGCTCTGAGACAGACAGATAAGCTTACAAGTTGACAGGTAAACTTTGGAGGCTTTCAGGTAAGCTCTGAGGCTGACAAGTAGCTTGGAAGCTGACAGGAAACTTCTGTGATTGACATACAAACTATACATCTGACAGGAAAGTTATGGAACTGACAGGAAAGCTATGCCCCAGGACCACTTTCCTTCCCTTTTACCTATGCCCCAGGACAACCTTACCCCCGTTTATCTCTCTCCCAGGATCACCTTCCTCCTCAGCCGACAAATTCTCATCCAGGAAGCTCCAGTAATAAGTAATTTAGCTTTAAGAAGGAATCCCTAACAATTACCAGCTTCAAGGGAGTGTGTCTTGTTCACACACGTGGAGACGTGACTCAACACGGGACTATATCAACTATAATTCATAACTTGGAGAATGTGGGGAGTCCAGTCTTACTTTGATTTCGATTTTTACCATGTTTGAGTGTCTTGGAGAGGTTAATATTACTGACAAAAAATTAGAGAACCACCAGTTACTACTGAAACTACTATTGTTACTTATTTTATTTTAAATATTATTACCAAAATTGATACCGCGACTATTACTATTATTAGTACAATTATGAATATTATTCCTGCAATTACAAGTGCTACCGCTGTTGCTGCTGCTGGTGCTACAGCTTCTGCTGCTACAGCTGCTTCTGCTGCTGCTACAGCTGTTTCTGCTGCTACTGGATACTAATATCTCTAGTATGATATATTGAGATTTCGGACATTTTTTCCTTAAAACGCAATTGAGAGAGAGAATTTGATTAAAAATTTTGATAATTGTTTCTATGAAATGTAACTCAGTTCTGTATTTGTTGTATATCTGCACTATATTTGTTTAATCAGAAAGTTTCGCATTAACAAGTGATTATCAAGACGGTCCTGGCCACATCTCTTCGAGGTACCGAAGAGATGTTGCCAGGATCGAATATTTTCCTATGTATTTATATCCAGTTTATAGCCTATGTGGCTTTGAAGGTTTTGAGAATAAATATACTATGTAAACTTCTGGGTCTGAGAGATAAGACGTGTGTTATCAGAACAGTGACGATAAGAAACGAGTTCTCTTCCTCCACTACCTCGTACAGGATGCGAACTTAGCACTCTCGGGTATAATTATCCGGACATTCCGTTCTCAATTAGAGTGTAATGAGAAACTTGTTGCTGGTGCTGAAGCACTGGTCCGCAAGGCTTGTCCGATATGGTGAACCTGTGTGTCGGTGCCACATAAATCCCTTAGAGTTCGTAAACAGAGATCTCCAACGGGCTGCACAATTTCGGGTCCCTACGCCCAACTGGGTCCATACGCCAAACACAAGGGTCCCTACGCCAAACAGGAGGGCCCCTACGCCCAACAGGAACCCTTTTGCCCCAGCCTGTCATTATCCTCAATAATGGGCCCCCACCAATAGCAGGGTCCCCCATTTTTCCTCGCTACGACTGACCTGGGGTTCATTTTCACTTTCAGTAGGAAGTTGTCACATGAGGGTTAAGGAGGTCCGGAACACCTGTTGTCCTGTCTTCTTTCAAGACGGTGGAAAGACTCCTGTAGTGACTTTCAGATTCAAGTGAAGGTCCCAGGACGCAGGCTGGGGTCTTAGCTCTGTTTATGTCAGACTTTCCGTCTCTCTTCATCGTTGTCAGTCTGTCTGACAGCCTGTGAATCTTTGTTTTATCCCATCTCTCTCCCTCTCTCTCCTCTCTCTCTCTCTCTCTCTCTCTCTCTCTCTCTCTCTCTCCACACACACTTATCTCATCTTCTCTATAATACTATTCTCCACACACACACACACACACAGAAAAAAAAATAGCAACAGAATATTTTATCCTAAAAGAAATCATACAGGGACGTGATCATCCACTAAAATGTGAAAACTCTTCTAATTTCAACGAAAATTACCACATTCAATACGGAAGGTGCAGATCTATATAAGAACCGAAATCGTATAAACACTTGACAGTATAATGACGAGGGTGTGTCAGTATCGTTCCACAGAGCTGGGTGTGTGCCAGCACTTTACTTAGGGGATGGGGAAGGGCCAGAGGTGCCACCACCAGTGGCTTGGGGAGCGGAGACGGGGACAGAACACCATTGGAACGACAACTTAAGGTGTTCAGTCACCCACGACAAACATTTAAGTACACTTTTGAGAGTGTCAACAACAGCAGCGCCACCCAAACACCAGCGGAGCTGAGAGCAACTTGAATAATATATATATATATATTATATATATATATATATATATATATATATATATATATATATATATATATATATATATATATATATATAATCACAAACAGGCTGACGGGCCATAATAAGATAGCTAGCTACCACTCAGAGATAACATTTACCCCCTGCCTTTTTCGGGGCAGCATTCATCAAGGAGGAGACCTCTAATGGCGAATGTCCGTCACTCCCCACGACGCAGACGAGAGCGCAATTCTCGCAAGACGGCGCACCCACCTCCAGGTAGCTTAGCTAATTAGCGCTATCGATGGAACTGCAGGTAATTCGGCGAATAATCAGCTCCTGATCCTGGTACTGATGATACCGTTGAGAACTCAGTTTGCATTTGTGATGAATCGTGCGCGACTGAATGACTCTTGGCATGCGATCGTCTGCGATTAATGAACTCACATGGCTTGCGATCTTGCCACCGAGTATTGGCTTCCGATTTTTTTTAACGATTAAATGACTATAGTGGCTTGCGATCGTGTATGATATAGCGTGGCTTGAACTTCTTATTTAGGTATCTGGAAGCCTTGTGGTGAGTTATCGCAGCTGGGAATAGTTGTCTGTGTTATCTGTTGATTTTATATGACACGCTGAAGTTCTGAATCTTTTGACCTTGTACGTAGGAATGTCTTTATACGTTGCAGAGTGGCAAAAAAGGAAAGGTGAATATAATAAGGCGAGAACACAGTCTCTCACATTCTCTCTCTCTCTCTCACACACACACACATACCTATCTACAACCTAATCTAGAGGAACTGCTGGGTTCGTCAGGCAAGTGGCAACTGGAATTCAATCCCAGAGTGAAACGGTGCATAGATTCGGGAACAAAGGCTGTAAAATCTCACTCGAGGAGGACCTAGAGGAGAGAACAGTACACAGTATTACCAGGGGCACACATCAACCGTATAACCTCTGCAACAAGTATGAGTTTAGCAGGAATAAGATTAGCTTTCAGGAATCTTAACAGAGAGTAAATCATGGGTCTCTATACGACGTATGTCAGTCTATTATAGAGTGAAGAGTCCCAGCAGATGTAAGAAGAACAACGGAAGAACAATGGCAACAAAAGAACAGAAGTAAAAGTGAGAACAATATAAGCAAAAGTAAGGAAAATAACAGCAGAAGAATAGGCAGTAGAACAATAACAACAGAATTTATAGCAGTGAAAGCACAACAAGAATAATATAAGAACAATTACAGTAGGTAAAGTAGTAGTGGCACAAGAAGTAGTGGCCTCAGCAGAGGTTCTCGAAGTACTTGAAGAGTAGCAGAAGCAGCTTAGCTACTAGAATCACGAGCAGACGTAACAGCAGTGACCAACAAGCAACAACAGCAACGGAGGCTGTAAAAATGCGGTGGCGGAACTGTTATCCTCTCCTGGTCTGGCACTACACAGCCCCTGTGTTCGAATCTCTCTCTCTCTCTCTCTCTTTCTGTCTCGTTCTATCTCTCTCTCAAGTGGGCAATGTTACTCGGCGTTAGTGATTCCCTTTAGTCTTCTTTAGAGAGAGAGAGAGAGAGAGAGAGAGAGAGAGAGAGAGAGAGAGAGAGAGAGAGAGAGAGGAGAGAGAGAGAACGCAAGAGCAAGCAGCATCTTCCAAGGCAGACTGCCACAGTATCGTGAGCTTCCAGCTGTGCAGCTCCGGCACGTCCCGAGGTATCTTTTTCCCACACAGTCATGCTTCTAACAGAATCAGGCTACGTAAAAGTGACCAAGTCTCCTGATTTTTCCGGGCATCGACACGGTTTTCAGTCTATAATTTGCCACTATCTGGAGCGAGCTAGGCAGTGCTTAAGATTTAAAGATTGAAGACACGCTTGGTCAGTCGAGGTGTGTCGAGAATATTCATGTGGTTCCACTTTCATAATTCTCATGGACCTCATTTTTTTTTCTGTCAAATTTGCTGTATTGAAAGTTAATAATTTGTTAGCGACAATGACTTATGCGTTAAAAAAAATCGGATTTACTTAGCGTCCTCGGTGGACGCTTCTGTTAAGGACTCACTTTGAGAGATGTCCTGAATGTGTGTGTATTGGTGGTGATGGGAGAGCACAGTAAAAACCAGAATACGTTGACCTTTTCACTTAACCTCGTATGCAAGAGCTGAGGTCATATACCGCGCGAGAAGAACTGTCACCCCATAAAGCTAAAAGAGAAAAAAAATTGAAATCGTTTGAGAAGAAAACTGGAGACAGTGCTGAATACGGACGACCCCAGTTTCTTGAAAGTCATCTGCAGACGAGGTTTAATAGCTATTTATTTGCATCACAATAATAAATTAACAACAGATAGATTAATGCCAGTTAAAGTATATTATTGTCTCTCGCGTACAGACGACCATATTTGTTTGCTTACATTATTACTCTACTTTCTCACATCATTTATGGAATTAACAGAATTATTCGTAAATTATTCCTACTAGCATTTTGGAAACTTCCTAATTTCTTCGAATGGAAATTCTGAAGAAATTATTCACAATGTTGGAGAACAATTTCTTTCCAAAACATATTGCCAGTCCAGCCTTTAGACTAATGTTTATACATGTTAGATATGTTGCCAGCATTAATTTGTATTCGAAGGGGAAAAAAACCCAGGTGAATGCATGCGACGTTAATATCAAACCAACTTTATAACCAGGAGATTAAGACAATATTTGTTCCTTCAGCTGTCACAGAGCTGCGAGAGACACACAATGGAATTGAAGTTGTCGATAACAGTGACTTATTCTGTTGGAGAATCTGCAGCCTTGATTACCTGGTTTTAAGTTTTGACTCTAATTAACAGACGCATTTTGTTTTCTGGTACTTCGTCTTCTGTTCTGGTTATTCTTGATGGTACTTCATGTCTTCTGTGCTGGTTATTCACTACTCTAGATGGTACTTCATGCCTTCTGTTCTGGTTATTCTTGATGGTACTTCATGTCTTCTGTGTTGGTTATTCACTACTCTAGATGGTACTTCATGTCTTCTGTTCTGGTTATTCTTGATGGTACTTCATGTCTTCTGTGCTGGTTATTCACTACTCTAGATGGTACTTCATGTCTTCTGTTCTGATTATTCTTGATGGCACTTCATGTCTTCTGTTCTGGTTATTCTTGATGGCACTTCATGTCTTCTGTGCTGGTTATTCACTACTCTAGATGGTACTTCATGTCTTCTGTTCTGGTTATTCTTGATGGCACTTCATGTCTTCTGTGCTGGTTATTCAGTACTCTAGATGGTACTTCATGTCTTCTGTTCTGGTTATTCTTGATGGCACTTCATATCTTCTGTGCTGGTTATTCACTACTCTAGATGGTACTTCATGTCTTCTGTTCTGGTTATTCTTGATGGTACTTCATGTCTTCTGTTCTGGTTATTCTTGATGGCACTTCATGTCTTCTGTTCTGATTATTCTTGATGGTACTTCATGTCTTCTCTGCTCTTTTTTTTTTTGGTGAAATTCGCGACTTTTTGAGTTTTTATATTTGTACAGAGATGAAGTACACAATAACACCAAATAATTCCTATCTTCCTTCTATCATCATACTGAACGATAAATCATCTATTAAATTTTTGTGTGGCTTTGAGTATTATGCATACAACATGGGGAATTTATTTCTTAAATTCTCTGCTAAGTTTCTACTTAAACCTTGTATGCCACCTTGATGTATCGCCCTTCAAGTTAGTGCCTTGATGCCATGACCATGTGTGCCACTTACGCCTATAAAATCTCATGAATTTAATAATCTTAATGCTTCAGCGCCTGTAATTCTCACGTCACTAGCGCCTATTACACTGTCTACCATTTACATCATCACCTAGTTAAATATTATCACACTGCATAAGACAAGGGGGAAAAAAGAGTCGCTCTCAATAGACACATCATCACTACATTAACACCTGTGATGCGGCGATCACCATCATTTGCTGGGTCTTTTGTCTGGTGGGTCAGTAATGTAGGTGCACCGCAGGTGTAATCAGCCGGTGGTTCAAGAAGACAGGTGAACGCCAGCGTCTACCTGCAGCGTGCACACCTGCTTCTTAATACTCGGTAATGATGATGCTTAACCCTCAGAGATCTGTTCTTCGCGAAGAAGACGCTAATTAATGTAATTGTTCATCGAACACCTGGGTTCACCCTCTCCCTGGTCCCTCTCTCAGCTGTCCACCTTCTCAGCTCAGACCTCTTTCAGCTGTTGATATTTTTAGTGGTCTGGAGCTCTTGCCTCTCAGCTACTGATGCTGCCAGAGACACACCCCTCTTCATCTGCCCCACCATCGCTATTCATTAAGCGGCCCGACGAAAGTGTTGCGGGTCGGTGTTTACACCAAGATAGTGGCGCACTAAACGTTAAGGACGGGCCAGGAGTGAAGAGGAGGGGGAAGGAGGAGGAGGAGAAGAAGAAAGAGAAGGAGAAAGATACTTAAAAATACTAACTGCAATACGACGAAACTTTCAAGTATAACCCACCACCACGAGCTGAACCCCGAGTCTAGAGGAGTGAGGAGAGGGAGGGGGTTAGGGGTTGGTAAATAAAGGGAGAGGGGGGATGGGGATGGAAGGGGGTTGGCGGAGGGGGATGGAAATGGAAGGGGCTGGTGGAGGATGGGATGAAGGAGTTGGCGGAGGGATGGAAATGGAACAGGATTGGTTGGAAGATGAAAGTAAAGGGATGCTAGATGTGCATTTTCACAGCCAGCATCATCTTATATATTCCTGTTGCGGCCATTGAGGTAGAGGGTGCGGAGTTATGGAATACGGGGATACGTTTTTTTGGATCACTTTGGTTACGGAGATGCCTTTCTAGGATCACTAGGGTTACTGAGATACCTTTCTAGGATCACTAAGGTTACGGGGATACCTTTCTAAGATCACTAAGTTACGGGGATACCTTTCTAGGATAACTAAGGTTACGGGGATACCTTTCTAGGATCACTAAGGTTACGGGGATACCTTTATAGGATCACTAGGGTTACTGAGATACCTTTCTAGGATCACTAAGGTTACGGGGATAACTTTCTAGGATCACTAAGGTTACGGGAATACCTTTCTAGAATCACTAAGGTTACAGGGATACCTTTCTAAGATCACTAAGGTTACGGGGATACCTTTCTAAGATCACTAAGGTTACGGGGATACCTTTCTAGAATCCCTAAGGTTACGGGGATACCTTTCTAGAATCACTAAGGTTACGGGGATACCTTTCTAAGATCACTAAGGTAACGGGGATACCTTTCTAGGATCACTAAGGTCACGGGGATACCTTTCTAGGATCACTAAGGTTACGGGGATACCTTTCTAAGACCATTAAGTTTACGGGGATACCTTTCTCGGATCGCACAGAGACCGAAGCACATATATATTTTGAAAAAAAAAAGTGTTTTCCCATGGTTCGAGAATTTGTGTTTTTAGTAACGAATAATCTGCCTTAGGAGGTACACATGAAATTATAATGATTATATTCATAAGTATAATCGCAAGCATTGTAAATCATAGAGACAATTACTTTCAGTGTTGGATGATATATATAATTCTTAATTGCAGTGTTTTTGAGGCTGGGAGCAAGGGCGGGAGTAATTACCTTCAAATGTGACACCCAGGGTAGTAATTATCAAGGTGGTAATTATCATAACGTTAGGAGCAATGATCACAAGAGTGTAATTGGGGTCATTAGCATTCAGGGCAGCCGTGAGGAATATGTGAAGAGTTGCTTGAGCTTCTATCTCAAACCCCTGTCATATTCACCCCCCCCTCCTCCCCTCACTCACCTTCTCGTACCTTATCATGTTCATCCTCGCCTCCCTTATCATTTTCTCCCCCCTTTCCCTTGTGCTCACCCCTCCCTTACCCCATCATGGTCACCCCCTTCCTTTATTTATACTCACCCTTATACCTCATCCCTATGATGGGGTTGGGATACTGGGATACCTTCCTCGGGTCATCGAGGTAGAGGGGCTAGACGTATAGAATACGTGGCTCTTGTATTATTATTTCAGTATTTTATACCATTTTGTTCCCCTATTCCCTTCCCTCTCCGACCCCTTCCCTCATCTCTCCTCTTCCCTCCTCTCCTTCCTTCCCGTCCCACACACTATCAACACATCCCGGGCAGTTGTATTACTCCCTCACGTTTCGTGGTCCAAGAGCCATCATTATGGTGCTAATTTTGAACAAAAAAGAAAGAGACCAGCATCTTCAGGTACGGCCAGAGATGATCTCACTATCATTATCTTGCGACTATGAGCCTCATCATCGCTTAATGCCTTCCGTTATCGCCGTCATCTTCATCCGTAATGACCCACTGCATTCCGATATACCGATGAGGAACATTGCGCTACGGATATGCCAGAGATCACGAAGGCGTTTGCGATTTCGTTTGAGAGACAAAGGAAGGGGGGCGGTGAGGAGTGGTTTTTGCGAAGGTTATTGTAGGGAAGCTTGGTCTCACGCACACACGCACACACACACACACTCACTCACACACCTCTTTAAGAAGAGGTACGATAAAGCTCATGGAACAGGGAGTGGGCCTAGTAGCGACCAGCGAAGAGGCGGGGCCAGGAGCTATGAATCGACCCTGCATCCACAAATAGGTGAGTACACACACACAAAACCACAATTAGGGGAGTACACACACATATCAAATGTAACATCGCAAACAAATGTAATTTACCTCGACTGATTTTAATGACATTACATTATCTGAATCAGGAGAAAGGCAAAAGCCAGAAAATTTCACGACGCTCTTACCCATTGTCCTGAAGGTTTCTTATAAAGTTATTTTGGCTGGAGGGGCGAGATATTAGGTTATCTTATCGTTGGTGTATGATATCATTATCTTGAAGTGAAGGAAATCAGTTATTAAGACCTTAAGTGCAGGTTATCAGGTGATATATCCATTATATGCCTGATCAGGCTATCTTGACTGGAGGTGTAGCAAGTCGGGTATCCAGACTGTACCATCGGGGAGGATATCAGGCTGTCTTGACTGGAGGCGCCTTATATCATGATCTCTTTCCTGGAGGCGCATGGTAGCAGGAGATGTACCACGCAGGGGCAAAATATCAGATCATCTTGACTGGAGGTGCTGGATATCAGGTGATATGCCAGAGAGGTGCCTAATATCAGACGAGCTGTGAAGGTCTTTAACGGGAACATTTCAGTTTGGGAAGACGCTCGGTTTTGAAAGTATAATATTGAGGGGATTAATTTCTCACTCTTTGTTTTTAATGACTTAGAAAAATCAATTTATAAAATAAATTGTATATGTAAATGTTGCAAAATAGCTCAAGATGCTCAAAATATATTAATATTGGCTTCAGCAATAACGAGAGAATATTCAGATGTTCCTATTGGCTTCAATAATAACGAAAGAATATTCGAAACGTCTTCGTTTTAATAATAACGATAAGAATACTCAAATATTTCTGTTTTGTTCAGTAATATCGAAAAAAATATACTCGAATACTCTTTGTGGTAATAATAACGAAAATATATTCAAACATTCTTTGTTTAAATAATAACGATAAGAATACTCAAATATTCCTGCTTTGTTCAGTAATATCGAAAAAAATATACTCGAATACTCTTTGTGGTAATAATAACGAAAGAATATTCAAACATTCCTATAGGCTTCAATAATGCCGAAAGAATATAAGAATATTCTTCGTTCTAATAACACTCTAAGAATACTCCGACATTCCCATTGGCTTCAATAATAACGAAATACCGGGAAAATTCCTCTTGACTCCATGCATAACCACCATGGACACCACAGCGATCACGTTCTTGAACTGCAGTGGCCTCTCAGGTCCCATTTCGAAGAGCCCCGGCTCTTTTTTCTTCCCTCAATTCACATATGCAGCTGAACACTGCAACATTCCCCACACTCGGTTATTACTTTCTCTCTTGTGGGTTTCGTATTTCCTGTTTAATAAAATGGATCATATTACCTGAAATTTGCAGCCAGAGAGGATATTTATAGATTTTCATTTGTGCTTTAAGGGTTGGTGTGACCTCCCATCCTCCCGTGACTATCTCAAGTTCAAGCCTAGGACGAAGAGCCCAAAACTTGGCATAAATAGCAGAGATATTTTCTCATTTGTCAAATTTTAAGCTCTGTGTGACTCCATAGGAGAGTGCGCCTTTTTTTTAATAAAATATTTCACGTGTATAAGCATTAAGTAAACGGACTTGAGTTCTGGAGTTGGCAAGTACAATACCTGCAAGACAGCGAGTGAATGAGTGATGGTGAGTGCGATTTTTTTATTTGCGTTACCCTACGTCGATAGGAGACGTCCAGCGTTAACATAAAAAAAGAATAAAAGCTCAGTGAATAGTCATCTTCACTTTGGCATGAAGGTGTGACATCCACCCATCTTCACTTTCACTCCAGCTAGTTGTGACACTCAACCTCCGCCATCTTCACTCACACCTTCTCTCGTTTCTAATCTAATTTACCATAAACGCGGCATCCCAACAATGACTTCTCAGTCCCAGTCATCCAGTCCCTCGACACTATGACGTCCCAGTCCTAGTCATCCATTCCCAGCCATCGACACTAATTATGACGTCCCAATCCAATCCCCATCATCCAATCCCAGTCTTCGACAACTCTTTCGACGCCCTAGTCGAGTGTTCGTCACTTGCTCTGACATCCGAAATCCACTCTCCAACACAAAGTTCCAAGACCAACTGTCATATACATTTCATTCTCTATCTTGGTATATTTCGCACACTGAAACTTTCCACCAATGGGGAGTTCAGACCCCTGTATCTTTTTATGTATCCGAGAGTGTTATAACGCGCTGGTAGTTCCCAGGAATGGGAATCATGCCAGAGCGGAATTCAGCGTGCAAGAATCATGTGGACTGGGGTCAAAGACCAAGAGAGAATGGGACAGCCTCCGACACAGTTTATATCTCACAAAGTACTCGTGTGTATGTGTGTGTGTGTACTCACCTAACCTTACCTAATTGTGGTTGCAAGGGTAGAGTCACAACTCCTGGCCTCGCCTCTTCGCTGGTCGCTACTAGATCCACTCTCTCCTTGCTCCAGGAACTTTATCGTATCTATTCTTAAAGCTGTGTGGATACTGCCTCCACTGCATCACTCTCCAGATTGTTCCACTTTCTGACAACTCTATGACTGAAGAAACACTTCCTAACATCCCTGTGACTCATCTGAGTCTTCATCTTTCAGTTGTAGCCCCTTCTTGCTGTGTCCATCCCTGAAACATCCTGACCCTATCCACCTTGTGAATTCGTCTCAGTATTTTATATGTCGTTATCATGTTATCCCTATCCCTCCTGTCCTCCAGTATTCGTCAGGTCGATTTACCTTAACCTCTTCTCGTAGGACATACCCATTAGTTTCGGGAACAGTCTTGTTGCAAACTTTGCACTTTCTCTAATTTCTTGACGTTCTTGACCAGGTGAGGGTTCCATACTGGTGCTGCATATTCCAATATGGCCTGACGTACACGGTGTACAGAGTCTTGAACGATTCCTTACTAAGGTGCCAAAATGCTATTCATAGGTTTGCCAAGCGCCCATATGCTGCATCAGTTATTTGTATGTGTGTGTGTGTGTACGACATTGTCGTTAACGATAACGATAATAGCGATAATTATGATAGCAATAAAGTTGATAACTATTGAGACAATTATAATAACGATGTCGATAATAATAATACCGATAACAGAGTAATAATAGGTATAATAATAATGACAACTCACAACTTACCTTTTTAGTTATTTTTTCTCCAATTGTTGTTATAGTTGTTATTACTAATTAGCACATTTTTCTTATTTTTTTAATGTTTTCTGGTCAATACGTGTCCTTCTAAAACCTTTAATTAAACCTCATGGAAAGTATGTCCGCTGAAGTGGCTAGTGGTTTGTTTCAGACAGACGTTCCAATTTGCACGCACTCGCACCATGGCAACGTTGAACGCATGGCGATCACTGCTGGCAAGACAGTGGCAGTAGGAGGGATCGCTGTCAGTAGCACTACTGACAGTTGTGTCTCCCTGACCATGGAAGTCACTGACTGCATGTTTGCCTGGTTGGTTAATTGGGTCTAAACCTCAGTCAACCGCACGAGGGTCATTAAGGCAGTGTATACCGTCTTCACCACCATTGAAAGAGAGAGAGACACACATACCGCTTGGTTAATTTAGCTTGGCTGCCTGACTGGTTGGTTAATTGCTCTTAAAGCTTATCGACTCCTCAAAAGGGTCTTTAAAGATGCATTTCACCTGTTCACTTCCAGTTAAGCATACTTTAATCCCTAAAAATAGGGAAAAAATAAGCTTATATAGATTATATTCACAGAGACACACCTTTAGGTGTATATAGTAACAAACTTTACGTCTTTGTGCAGTATACAAATTACAGTTTACTTGTAACAAAAAATTGTTAAGCACGAAATAAAGGCACTGACATGCAAGGCATTTCGGCCAGAAAAGATGATGCCAACAGCATTTGGTGTTCCTAGCCGGTCACCCATCCAAGTACTAACCAAACCCAACGTTGCTTAACATCCCTGATTAGACGAGAAGCAGTGCGTTCAACGTGGTATAGCACATAATACGAAAGGTATTATGTAGAAGACGCACACACATACACACACACACACGTGTGTGTGGATCAAAACAGCAGTAGATCCTTAGAACATGTGCTATGTGACTAGTCTTGTTGTAAACCTTTACATTTATTTTTAATTTCTTGACATGCTTGATCAAGTGTGGGCTCTGTTCTGGTGCTGCATACTCCAAGATGAGCCCGACTAATGTCGTACATACATTAGTGTCGTGAATGACTCTTTGTGAAGGTTCCTGAAAGCTAATGTTATATTTGTCAGACAAGCATTTGCTGTGTGTGTGTGTGTGTGTGTGTGTGTGTGTGTGTGTGTGTGTGTGTGTGTGTGTGTGTGTGTGTGTGTGTGTGTGCGTGTGTCACCTCTTGTGTACTGGGACTTACAGCCCCAGAGAAGAGAATAAAAGAAATTCGGACAAACAATAACCTGAGTTTTCTCCCTAAGGCAATTGGAGTATTTTCTTCAATACATTTTTCTTTATTTTAGTTTCTTATTCGTTTTGTTTCGCCAAGAGAGAGAGAGAGAGAGAGAGAGAGAGAGAGAGAGAGAGAGAGAGAGAGAGAGAGAGAGAGACAGACAGAGACAGACAGACAGACAGACAGACAGACAGACAGACAGACAGACAGACAGACAGACAGACAGACAGACAGAGAGAGACAGACAGACAGAGAAAGAAAGAGACTGACCCCAAAGAAGAAAAGCACATTCATCACTCGCTCCCTGGCTGTCTCTCCTGAAGAGCACGCACATCACGAACAAATAACTCACAGAGCTGCAACATCCCAACCCATCCTTCAGAGTTCAGGCACTGTACTTCCCACCTCCACAACCTCATGTTACCTTGCTTATCACTGCTGCTGCTACACTGCTCCTTGTGATACACTGTGGGAACAAAAAACTGGATAGCTTTTCTCCCCTCTCTCGCTCTCATTCCGTCAATGTACTCCTCCACGCAATAGTTACACTGTGGGAACAGGGTAACTATCGCAGGGTGGGTTTCCTAAGGAGTAGGATTGGGTGTATACAAGGGTATGTTGCCGTGTGTGCCGAAGGAAAGATACAAGCGCATACACCCTTTAACATGCGCCATTTCTCATGCACCTTGTATAATACTCACCGAACTACAAAATTAATATATATATATAATATATATATATATATATATATATATATATATATATATATATAATATATATATATATATATAAAATATATATATATATATATATATATATATATATATATATATATATATATATATATATATATATATATATATTTATATATATCTAGAAAATATCTTATAATATAATTATTTGTTCAATACTATTATCTTTAAAAATATAATTACTTTTGCAATATAGTTATCTTAAATGTAGAAATAATTCTAAAACGGAATTATCTTCAAAACAGAATCAAAATGCACAAGCAGAGTACCTGTGATAATCCTGTGAGGTTCTCTGATCTAGCCCGGCCAACCAGGCTGTTGCTACCGGCATCCCGGAGATTAAGCCGATTATACCGAGTAAATGTAGATTAACTGTGACTTTAATACGAGCAGCGTCGTCTAGTTCTGTATGTCAGTACCGTTTACCGACAACCTTGTTAGTAAGACACAATACGCGGGTTATGCCATTGTACCGAGAAGACATTTCGCACACCAGGGGCCTTATCACACCTCACCGGAAGTGAGACTTGATAAACTCCTCGTGGTCGAAACATCTCCATAAAATCGACTACAATACATAGAATATTCTAACACAGTATTAATTTTTAATAGAGTGTGAAACAGCATTGGAACAATACACAACTGGAACAATACACAACTGGAACAATACACAACTAACCCGCTCGTAGGAGAGAATTCGACGACGTTTCGGACCGACTTGGACCATTAACTAGCCACACACTACTTAATGGTCCAAGTCGGACCGAAACGTCGTCATTGGTTTCTCGTATGAGAGGATTATCTGTGAATTTTTCAGTAAGTCTACAAAGAGTTATTATATCCAGTGCACCAGAGTACAGCGATAACTGATAACTTCCATCCGCTAACTAGATTAACAACGACCTTCATTCACTGTTATCGGTTCCCTCTGACACAGGCACACACTGTTATTAGCAGCGGGGGGGCGGGGGGTAAAAAAAATATAATATCACCAATTACACATGACTCGTGAAGATTTACACAGACAGACACGGAATCTTGATAGCTGCTACGGCAAGCAATTAGTAAGGAAAACATTAATACCCTTCGCCCCTGCCCATCTCTGCGTGCGGGGCATAAGAAATGTACGGAGACATACTATAAACGGTGTACGTATATGTTATTATAATGTGATCATTATTAACTCCAGGATTTCAGATCTTATCGTGGTTTTTTCTGGGGGTAAAGATGCTATGGTGTGATCGTGTGTGTGTGTGTGTGTGTGTGTGTGTGTGTGTGTGTGTGTGTGTGTGTGTGTGTATCTGTGTGTCTGTCTGTGAATGTGTGTGTATTTTGACTAATGGATTTTTAGTCAAAATATTTAAAATTTAGTGTTAAGCAGGAAATGGTCCGATAAATCGTAAATTATCATTAGTTTCGGTTAAAAGTGTAATAAGCTACATAATTTAGCTAAAAATGAATGGCAGAAAGTGTGTGTGTGTGTGTGTTAGTTACCATTTTGTCCTAGGCACATGTCGATTATACACTAGGCCTGTTGTATATATATGTGTGTGTGTGTGTGTGTGTGGGTGTAAGGAAACACTTCGAAATGTTTCGGCCCCCGCCGGGAATTGAACCCGGGCCCTCCGTGCGTGAAGCAAGAGCGTTAGCCATCATGCCATCCATGTGTGTGTGTGTGTGTGTGTGTGTGTGTGTGTGTGTGTGTGTGGACTCCCTATGCTCGTTAGCTTTGCCATATTTACACTTGATCCCAAGTATGGATTTACACGCACTTTTCCTCATCTATTGCGTCCCTTGCTGAGGTTTCTCCTTACATATCTCTGGCTTAAAAAAAAAAAAGACACAAATGCTGTATAATTCGATCCTTTACTGGACAGTTTTACTCTTACGTGGAAGAGAGCGGAAGAGAACTAGGCAACAAACCACTCAAGTCTCTTCTCCGACACAGTCCCATGACTTAACACATCATATAAGCCTCGCATTATACAGTATATATGCGTTCTTTTCTTTTGTGTTAAATAAGCTTATTTTATTGTTCAATTTACATTTATATTTGACTGTAGTGATGACGCTTTTGGCGTCATTTCTGCAGCACAGTTCAGCCCTTTTATTTCGGTATCCGGCTTGGTAGCAACCTTCTTCACGTCAAACTTGAGAATATTCTCTTTTTAGTTATTCTAATCTCCTAAATGCAAGGTTAATTCTGTTTTTTATCTTTTGTGGGGTACCACTCCAAAATCCTCTTGACAATTTAGAAATATGCGTCTCACCCAACCTGCCTTTTTCTTATTAAATTTCCAGCGTTCTCTCAAACAATTCTATTACGTTCTAAGATACAAACACAAAACAATTCCTCTCTAAACTAATGTAGGTGCTTTGTAAATAAGTTTATCCTTTTCAAGGAATCTGTTATGTTTTCCCTCACATTTACAGACATTGATCTAATTTCAGTGCTTCTTTTCTATCAATTTTCTATCACCTGCAGTAGATTGTGTGGCTTCTTTCTGTCTGGTATTTCTATTTTTTTTTATCAGGGTTAAGTTATAAATCATTGGTAATGGCTTAACTAGACTTCTGCTTCCTTCAGTACCTCGGGTGAGATTCCATCCAGTCCCATTGCTTTGTTTAACTCATTTAAACTCGTCGCTTTTGCTTCTGTCACTCTTATTCATTCCAGCCTCATGCGTGGTGGCATTTCCTCCTTCATGTTCCGCCATAACCAGTTACCAGGATTACTTTGATTTGAGGGTAATAATATACTCACTCGGGCCATGTCCTCCATCCAGAGTGCGGCCGGGCGGTGTGAAAAGCGATTTGTGGTAACAATAAGAGACAGAGAGAGAGTCATGAGCATTGATGAAGTACAACTCATGGTATCTGTCTATCTTTCTGTCTGTCTGTCTGTCTCTGTCTCTGTCTCTCTGTCTCTCTCTCTCTCTCTCTCTCTCTCTCTCTCTCTCTCTCTCTCTGTCTCTCTCCCAGCACTTCATGACCAGGTCCAGCCACGCATACATGACTTAAGACTTACAAATTGATCTAATAAGGCCAGTTTGAGACCAGTAATTTGAGGATTTATCGCTTCTCTCCCCGCACAGCACTTTTCACTCTTTTTGTTGCTTAAAGTCGCTTTGTTTGCGCTCTCTCTCTCTCTCTCTCTCTCTCTCTCTCCTGTATTCGTTATCACAAGAATTTCACATCCTTGTTTCGGTATTTTAATCTTCTTCTTCTTGTTTCTCAAGTCTATACTCTTCTTTCTGATCTATTGCCCTTCATTCTCTCACATTATCTTCTTTCATTATTATCCCTTCATTCTTCCTGCCCTCAGCGCTCTTTCCCAGTGATCCATTACCTTTATTCCCATCCTCTGTCTCACAGTTTATATTCTCTCTTCTCTCTCTCTCTCTCTCTCTTCTCTCTCTCTCTCTCTCTCTCTCTCTTCATTATCATGTTTGTTTTCTACTCTCACTCCTACTGTTAGGTCAAGGCTCCTGCCCACTGTTTCTTCTGTTTTCCGCTAATCGTATTTACTCTTCCTCCTGTTTACTGTCCTTTCAGGCTACTATTTGCTCCCTCCAAATATTCATCTCCTCGGCTTATCTCTCTTCGGTGGGTAAAATACATGTGCAACACCTAGGTATCTTTACTGAAGGACGTTAAGCCTACATAGTGCTTCATCACTATCATCCAATAGACTGATAAAGCCCCCTAGTGGGAGAAACGTCTTTTAGTAAAGAAATCCAGAAGTTGCTTGTGTGTCCGATTACTTGTCTTATTGGTATTATTTCTGTCGTCTGCTTGTCGGGGTCGACAGCCTGTTATCAGCTAGGGATTAACATTGTTGTGTTGATCATTAGCTGAGAGCCGCCATATTTGTGGTCCCAAACACAAAGGTCTTAGAAACTGAAAAACAAAGATTCAGTTGTAGCTGGAGACTAAAGACGACTTGAGGAGAACATTTCTTTTTTTCCTTCTTTAATCTATTGTTTTCAAGGGTCAAAGGTGCCAGGGGTAGGGATCATAAGTGTCAGCAGCAGGGGTTAAATGTGTCAGCAGTAGGGGTCAAAGGTGTTAGTAGCAGGGGCCAACAATGTCAGACGCAGGGGTCAGAATTTAACCTGTGGCTCTTAAACTTTCTCGTGGTAAGTTATCGCCTACAACTGAGAACATCTAATGAGTCTCTTGTGCTTGAGAAACCTCTCGCTCATTTGCAACATCAGTTAAAGGTTGAAAGGTCAAGACCCCTACGACCCGCCTCAGAACATTAATACGGGAGGAGTGCCGCAGGCCTACTGGCCCTACACAACTGACACCTCCTTTCAATGGACTTAGAGAATACCTGTTATGCCCTGACTAGGGGTAACGAAGAAAACTATCAATAAGCCAGCTTTCAAAATACTATAAATGCTGCCTATACGAAAATATGACCGAATAGAATGATCCGAAAGGGATGAACAGCGAGACTGGTCCGAGATGTGGAGGACAACTAGCTAATGCAATTCCTATCTTTAAAATCGGATATAACTAGAAGCTATCTCGCATATGTTTCTTACTTATCTGCATGTTACTTCTCCACTATTACTCAAGGAATTGTTAATCTCTAAAATAGGGATTAATGTCAACTCTCAATCTATATACACATCTCTCGTTGTATATACACTGACTACGAAATATATTTGTTTATTTATTTATGTAAATATTTCTTATCTTCAAAGGACTCTCCTAAGAGATCAAGTTCAGCTCTTTCTGCTCCCAGTCTTCTTAATCCCAATCTTGCTACTCCCAGTCTTGCTACTCCCAGTCTTGCTATTCCCAGTCTTGCTACTTCCAGTTTCGCTACTTTCAATCTTGCTACTCTGTCTCGCTACTTCCAGTCTTTCTACTTCCAGTCTTGCTACTCCCAGTCTTGCTACTTCCCAGTCTTGCTACTCCAGTCTTGCTACTTACAGTCTTGGTACTTACAGTCTTGGTACTTCCAGTCTTGATTCTTCCAGTCTTGCTACTTACAGTCTTGCTACTTACAGTCTCGCTACTTCCAGTCTTGCTACTTATGGTCCATATTCAAACACAACCCCCACCACATCTCACAATATAAACCAACTCTGACATTAACCCATTCTGATCCTTCATGTGGGCACTACCACTCACCATTAACACTGTACACCCACCCACTGTATGTCCGTAGTGGCCACCCCTTCCCACCTAACACTCACTACCCACTACTTCACAACCCACTTGCTATAGTCTCTTATCACCACCCACCACAATAATCCTGAGTAACCCCCATAACCACTACTACAACTCTATCCCTCCCAACCAACCCACTGCGTATACCACTAACCACAAATGTCACCACTCAGAATCACCGCCACTTAAGAAAACAAACGAAAAAAGAACTTCCACTTCACCTACCTCCACTGCCCGCTATTACCATCCATCCACCACCAACAATCCATTACCACCCTCCACCCTCTCAACCATCTCCCCCCCCCTTCTTCCTTTCACCCGCAGCTGAGCCCACGGTCAGGCGAGGTCAGACGTAGCGACACGGGGTCAACAAATTGTTGGTGCGAGGTGTGGTAGGCGCCATTAGCCCATTGTCAGCTGGTGTAAAATGGAAATTAGCATCAACAACTCATCTGAGGAGCTGGTCGTGTGAGATAGCTGTTAGCTGCGGCTATCATGACCCCACGCAACTAGCCTGCACAGATAGTGACGACCTGACCCCACGCAACTAGCCTGCACAGATAGTGACGACCTGACCCTACGCAACTAGCCTGCACAGATAGTGACGACCTGACCCCACGCAACTAGCCTGCACAGATAGTGACGACCTGACCCCACGCAACTAGCCTGCACATATAGTGACGACCTGACCCCACGCAACTAGCCTGCACAGATAGTGACGACCTGACCCCACGCAACTAGCCTGCACAGATAGTGACGACCTGTCTGTCTCTTTACTCTCCTCATCTTGGAATGAATTGACGCCGGTCAAGAGCTCTCGATCCGAGGAATTCGAGCTACTCTTCCTGTTTCCTCGGCGTTGTACGACTTGTTTGAAGATAGAAAATAGAACTACACTAACAGTATGGATAACAGGACACACAGGGCATCTTTATTTAATACAACCAGGTCCTGGGACTTTGGTCACTCTAACCGAGTATCCTGTTATCCGAGATTCTTTTGGGATTACTGCTTCCTTATGAAAGTAATGATAATAGCTTATCTTTGCTGTTAGCTTGTTGTGAGGAGAGTTAGCTTCTGCTTTTAGCTTGGTGCTTTTAACCATTGCGTTGAACGTTTTGTTGCAGGGTAGTGACGTCTTGCAGATACGTTGCAATTTGGGATTATTTTACACTGCAGAGAGATTTGAGATTTTAGGTGTCCCCGAAGAGGTATCTATAATTGGTCGAAAAAAGTTCTTCCTTCAAGGTTTTTCGTTCACACACACACACACACATATACACACACACAATACACACACACACACACACACACATACACACACACACACACACACACACACACACACACACACATATATATATGTCGTGCCGAATAGATAAAACTGGTCAATTAGCAAGAACTCATTTAAAATTAAGTCCTTTCTAAAATTTTCTCTTATACTTTTAAAGATTTTTTTTCATTTATGTTAATGTAAAAAAATAATAATTTTGTACAAAAGAACCTTAAAAAACTTACCTAACCTTATTATAACAAGAGCAATTTAATTTAGCCTAATCCAACTAAATACATTTTAGATAAGTTTACAATAATTTAATAATAAACAACCACAATGAAATATATTGTTTTAGTTAGGTTCAGAATGATTTTTGAGAAATTATTGAGTACACAAATTTTCACTTGCCTTATTCGGCAAGATGAGCGTTGCTATTTGAGCCAAACTAGCAGGTTTTACCTATTCGGCACGACATATATATATATATATATATATATATATATATATATATATATATATATATATATATATAATAATAACCCGAACTTGCCGAATAGGCCGAACTCCCTTAAAATTTGGACTTATCCAAAAATTTATTTTTACAGATTCATAGATGTATTTTTTTCATTGACAGTGACGTAAAAATATTCACTTCTTGACCAAACCTAACTTAGAAACCTCACCTAATATAACTTAACTTTTTTTTATACCCAAATTCTACTAAATGTATCATAAATCAACTTAAATTTATTCAACATTATTTAATATTTAATGTAAATATAATTTACAAAAACCTTAAAACTTACTAACCTTATTATAACAAGAGCAATTTAATTTAGCTAATCCAACTAAATACATTTTAGATGTTTACAATAATTTAATAAACAACCACAATGAAATACATTGTTTAGTTAGGTTCAGAATGATTTTGAGAAATTATTAGTAAAATTTTCACTTGCCTTATTGCAAGATGAGTTGCTATTTGAGCCAAACTAGAGGTTACTATTCCAGAATATATATATATATATATATATATATATATATATATATATATATATAAATAATAACGAACGCGAATACGAACTCTTAAAATTTGGACTTATCAAAAATTTATTTTACAGATTCATAGATGTATTTCATTGACAGTGACGAAATATTCCTTTTACAAACTACTTAGAAACCTCACTAATTAACTTTATACCCAATTCTACTAAATGTATCATAAATCCAAATTTATTCAACATTATTTAATATTACTGATGCATATTATTTTTCCTTATGTACAGATTGGTAAAGAGAGAGAGATAGAGAATACAGCTTCTTGTGACTCCATTGCTTAACCTCCATTAACACCTTTAGCACCTCCGAAGGGGAAACACGCTCTACCCCTCTCCTACCACTCCACTACCACTCCTCCCATTAGCATACCTCAGGTCGTGATATATTGGACCTGGCAAGAACACTCCGCCCGGACAATTATGGCTGGTAACGAGTCCTCGGGGCTGATAGCACGCCCACAGTTGTACCCACGACGACGACCACGATGACGACCACGACGAAGACCACGACGACGAGGAACCTTTCCCTGCTGTCGTGCGTAGCTGCCCTTTCCACCCTTCCCTGTCTTGTTCACTTTTCGGTTACTCATTAATTTCTCGTTGTTATTGCTTTGTTTCTTCTCTTCGCATAATCTCTTATGTTTTCTCTTTGCAAAATTTGCTCTTTTTCTCTACGTAAAACTTTTTGCCCTGTGTTAACTACTTATATATACTTAAAATATATACTCAGAATATATACCATTCTGAAGAGTGGATAATACTGTCATTGCGTCCTCCAGAGGTATATACATTGATAACATATATATCTCAGTGCATTCAATCCATGGGCTTATAACTCTAAATGTATATACTGAGAGATGTACACTCCCTGCTGTATATCTCTCAGCGAATATACACAGAGGAGTGTATAACTCTTTAGTATTAAATACCACCTTGATGACTCTTACTGTTGTCTGGTCATTTTGGCATTTAAGTTCTGTCCATACTACTATTGCGTCCCATATCAGACATGTGCCTCTCAGATATGCAGCAAATCGACATGTGACCTCTCAGGACATCAGGCACAGTGCCCATCTCGAGAGACAATCCAGACAATAGGTTTGGTCTCTCTGAAAATATATCGAAACTGGGACAAATGGAAATTCTATTCTAGGTACTTAAGAGCCAAGCACTATGAACCTGTTAATCTCGAGTGGTCATTTCAGTAAGTACTCAATGCCTCGGCAAAGTGAATTTATACCAGACGATTTTCAGTTCGAAAAGCTAACGGGCTCCGTACAAACTTCGGCTTAAAAAAAAAAAACACCTTTGCACTGATAAACAGAGACTGCCAATTAAGGACGGTGTATCGAGTCTCGAATCCATCATTTGCCTTTGAGTAAGTTATGGTCATTAAGATACTGTCGCTGGGTGAGACAGCGTCAGTTTTGCGACAGATTTAGGCTCTTAGCACAATCCCTGACTCAACTACCGGTGGAGGTGCTGTCCACAGGAATACAAGGGGTGACGCAGCTCGTGTCCAGAAACAAATTGGCAGTTACACAACATTCCAGTAATAATGTTGAGTGAGTAATATTCAGGATCAGTAGTCGGGTCTGGAGTCTCCTTATACGGGACACAGTCAGAAAGTCGCTATTTGGTAAACAGGAAATGGGTATAAATGTACTATCATCGCTTGTGACGATAAACCAAGTGTTGTAAGAGCGAGATTTTACTGGGACAGCGCTTCTGCGTAGAGCGTCATGAAGCTTGTAACCCGATAAAGCTCTATACAGAACGAAACCATTGTCACTTTTAAAGTTTCCTCTTCAACAGTTGTCTCTTCGCCACAAACCGACGAATCACTGGGCAAGAGACTGATGGGTATCACACTGTTCCAAGACTCCTATTGTTCAGCATTTTCCTAACCCGTGTTGGCCGTCTTTCTCGTCTTATTCTCTTCTTGTGCCAATATTCGTTCTCTTATTATCTTTTAAAGTAGTACAAAAGGACACAATACCGTGACTGGAACAATACACAAATAACCCGCACGTTTTGGTCCGACTTGGACCATTAACTAGACTAGTTAATGGTCCAAGTCGGAAACTTGTGACGACGTTTCGGCCGTCACAAATCTCCGACTTGTACCATTAACTAGTCTAGTTGGAAATAAATGGTATAAAATACCGACACAATGGAAAAATAAACACATAAGCAGTATAATGTGATCCTTTATTGACAACGTTTCGCCCACGCAGTCGGGCTTTTGAGTCCTCTACCTGGTGACACAGTAGAGATATATTGGTAACAGGGAAATGGTTAAGACTCATCGCCAGAGAAAACCAATAGAAGATTCCTAGACATCACTCATCTGTAGCTCAAAAGTTTGAACCAGAAAACGGCTTCTATACATGAACGAACCATTGTCACTAAAAGCTTCTTCAACGCTATCCCAACCGAGAAACTCAAAGATGATGGTATCACACTGTTCCAAGTCCTTTAGTTCAGCATTTTCAACTCTTTTAGCTAATGCAGCTTTCTCTCTTATTCTCAGCATTCTCCACCTACTGTACCTATATTATCTTAATGTAAAAGGCTCATTTCCAGGTAGATCTGCTGTGACTCGATATAGACCTAACTGCGTGGCAAGTCGAAACTTGTCATTGGTCACATTTACTGCTTTGTACATTAACTAGTCTAGTTAATGGTCCAAGTCGGACCGAAACGTCGGCATAAGTTTCAGTCTTCTATGTGCGGGTTATTTGTGTATTTTTTCGAGTACTTTAGTCAGCAAGATAGCGAGCGTAGGTTTTAAAATTAGCATAATGTATTTTTTTTAAAATTTTGTATACTGGCGTCAAATCTATAGTTTAGCAAGTGTCCAGCAAGTGCCTCTTTTATACTAGAAGTTGTGGAAGTGTTGTAGTTCCTCTGCTGCCTCTGGCAGAACCCAAGGTGGTATTTTGTCCTGTCATATTACTTTCACCATATCTAATTTCTTCAAAAAATGTTTACACGTATAGCGATAATAGAAAGAAGATTATAAAAAAAATATGAAAAAAATGCGAAATGGAATATGAGGAAGAAAGTGAAGAGAAGAAGATTTATAAAAAAATAATAAGCAAAAAATAGCGAATAAGACGAAGATGAGAAATAAAATCATTACTGACATGACCATTAAGACCTCCTGTTGAGAGGAACTAACATGACAATTAATTTCTTTTATGTCAGTAACGATTAAAAAATCCTCTGGGGGAAAAAAAGAAAATGTTTTTCGGCAGCAACCAAATTCCTAAGCCCCCTCCCCTCACCTCACTAGTTAACTGACAAATATTATCCAATTTCCCGGTGAAGGGTTCCTTATCCAGTCTTTCGAACCAGTCCTATTTCTTGCAATAAATCTGATTACCTTCCATTCCCCAGGTAAATATGGTTGGTAATAATAAATAATGGAAGACCAGACAAACCTTCGTGGATCTCAGTCCAATATGCAGAGCTTTGGGAATGACTTACGGCCACTACTTATAGCCTTATCAGAGGGCCATCGAGGGCCACACAAGATCACAACAGACGAATGGATAACAGGAAAAGGCGGAGCCATAGCAAGGTAAACTCTCTTACAGAGCCATGTGTGAGACGTAAGATCTGCCTCGGTGTTCGTAGGAGGAATCTTCGGATTCTCTTCTGGTCGTCTCCTCGTAGTCTTGTGGTCGTCTCCTTGAGAGTTGAATCCTATTGAACATCTTACAAAAACATATTACCCTAATGTTGTCCTAATGTTTGGAAGGAACCTTTTATATGATCATATATACCTAAACGTCATTGCCTGGTTTAGTGAGGGCACCCAGGAGCCCTGACATACACATGCAGTAAAATGCATACACACTCATACACAGGAAAACGACCAAGTGAGCATCACTACAACAGACGAGTGCTCAGGTGCGTATTTTTTTAGGATGAAACAAGAGCATTGGTTTTGCATGACTTATGAATGCTTACTGGAATGACACACTATAACGAGATGTTTACAGAGCCAGGCAAGCAGACACAACCTGGCATTGATAAAAAACCTGGTGGGAGCAACGTTTAGTATCATGTCTCTTATATGAAAAAATAACAATAGTTTTATGACATAGCGCTCGGTCCACAACTGAAGAGACCGAAGTTTGATTCCTGGGCTGGGCGAAATGTATGGGCAAGTTTCCTCACACCTGCTGCTCCTGTTCACCTAGCAGGAAGAACTAGGTACCTGGGTTTCAATTGTCTATTGTGGGTATGATCCTAGATAGCAGCAATATATTCTAGATAGTTCTGAGCTGTAAATTCAACGATGTCAAAAAAGAAGATATTGCTGGATGTTGTGTGAGTGTTACTTGAAGACTGCTTATCTTAAGAGAGAGAGAGAGAGAGAGAGAGAGAGAGAGAGAGAGAGAGAGAGAGAGAGAGAGAGAGAGAGAGAGAGATAAAGAAAGAGATAAGAGAGACGGGTCTCGGAATACTTCCAAATTCGAGACTTTATACGAATTTATGCAAGGGTAATTATGTTTAGTGAGACATACCAGCTGGTTCGTGTGTGTGTGTGTGTGTGTGTGGTGTGTGTGGTGTGTGTGGTGGGGGGGGGTGTGCGTGTGTGTGTGCGTGGCAGGCCTGCAGATGAATGCTAAAAATCATTATCTCACCTCACAAGTGCCTGAGAGAACACCCGCAACTCCTGATAACCAGGTACTATGGGCATGAGTGAGAGTACGAAGGTACTAATGGAAGGAATAAGTCACTAGTGGAGGGTATGAGGGCACGAGTGAAGGTTGTAGTATTAACAGTGTAGGGTGATACCTGGCCTGAGACCAGTCCTCGTGCAGAGACTAATGAGAGAAAACTAAAAAAAAGTAATATACTGAATGAAACATTGTGTATATATATATATATATATATATATATATATATATATATATATATATATATATATATATATGCTTAACAATTCGCAAACGGGCGAAATTACTTACAAACATTATCTCTCAGTCCACTACACGAGGATTCGAACCTGCAAGCTCGGCATCAGAGTACACAGTACTTCATTCACATAGCCAGTGAAAAATTAGCAATATTTCCTTCACCTTCGTGTTTTTTTTCACATTATCAAGGAAAAATAAAAATAATAAGACAACAAAAGAGCTGAGATATGACCTGACATGTGACCTGTGCCTGCACATATGACCTATGCTTGCACATTATATGTATAACATATTTCATTTTAATTTTTCTCTGATAGGTTTCTCTTGAAGCTCTGCACTGTGTGTGGAGTACTACAGTCATGTGGTCTCATACTCTCCACTAGTGTTCCATCACCCTCCACTAGTGTTACATCACCCTCCACTAGTGTTCCATTCCCTCCACTAGTTTTCCATCACCCTCCACTAGTGTTCCATCACCCTCCACTAGTGTTCCATCACCCTCCACTAATGTTACATCACCCGCCACTAGTTTTCCAAAACCCTCCACTGTTCCATCACTCTCCACAATTGTTCCATCACCCTCCACTAATGTTCCATCACCCTCACTAGTGTTCCATCACCCTCCACTAGTGTTCCATCACCCTCCACAATTGTTCCATCACCCTCCACTAGTGCTCCATCACCTATGATGCTCTATTCCACTTGATGCTGCTGAAAGGATCTTGATGTAAGGAACTGGAGCTACCCTCCTTTTCCTAAGATCAAGCCTGATTACCTCTCTATCGTGCCTACTCTTAAAACTGTGTAGGGAATGAGTTTTCTTTATTTCCTTCTCTATTAGTTGCAAGAAGTATTTACTGAAGACCCTGTAACTCATCTGTGTCTTTAGTTTCTCTTCTCCATGAATATAATAATAATAATAATAATAATAATAATAATAATAATAATAATAATAATAATAATAATAATAATAATAATAATAATAATAATAATAATAATAATAATAATAATAATAATAATATTCTATATATTTTGTTCCTTAACTATCTCAATAGAATTTTGCTGGTCAGGCAGGCAATGAACTACATATTATGGGTGTATATCAATTAAGCCCTAAGTTGGAGGTGGAATTATATAGTGAGTGATGATGGTACAGGATAGTCCAGGATAGTCCAAGATGGTGCTTAGTGGTCCAAAATGGTACATAATGGTCCAAGATGGTGCATAGTGGTCCAAGATGGTACAGAATGGTCCAGATTGGTTCAAAATGGTACAGAATGGTTCAGGATGTAAAGAAACATCGTCTGATTGTTTCTATTATATATATATATATATATATATATATATATATATATATATATATATATATATATAAAAATTATACTATATATATATATATAATAAAGTAATATATATATATATATATATATATATATATATATATATATAAAAAAAAAAAAAATGTAAACAGGGATAAGATCAATTTAATATAAGACATTTACTTAGTGACTTTATTCACCAATGAATCCCTTAGTTATAAAAATTATAGGAAATAACACATTGTTAAACAAATCTATAAAGTGCTTAGAAAAGTGTTACCGGTACTTGTTCCTCCCAGACTGCCCCTGATCAGCCATGCTGTGGTGTCTAGCACCAACAGCTTCATTGATCAGGTCTCTTAACCAGGAGGCCTGGTCTGAGACCGGGGCGCGGGCGGAAGAGGGAGTCAATGACCCCCGGAACCATCAATGTGTGAACAGTAAGTAAACAATCCACTTGTATGACGCAGCATCGTTGTATGCGTAGACGCAACGCCGTCGTATGCATCACTGCAACGTGTCAAGTCGGCGCAGCACTATCGTATGTGTCGACGCAATACCGTTGCAATCGTCGACGCAACCCAATCGTATGCGTCAAGTGGCAGTTTGACGCATGTTCATGTTATGGCACGGTCACTTTGACTAGAATAATGAGCGCGACAGAGGCCACGAAAGACTCGTGTAAGTCACGTGACTCCAGTACATTGGAAGCCAAACGTCTCGTGTACTCGACGGCCATACGACTCACTAACGCAGATGTCACACTACTAACGTACGTGAAAGCCACACAACTTACGTACGTAGGAGTCACACCCGCGCTACTTATGAACCTCATCTCTCTGTTGTTTGTGCTTGGTCTAAATAATTATGTACCCGGCAATATAGCCGGGTACATAAACTCACATCTTCCATATAGAAGTTCATTAGTTCGAACCTAAAGCGTTAACATAATGATTTAAAGTCAACATTTCTTGCTTTAAAATTCCTCCTTAGGTGGTATATCACTAGCATCTAAGATTGTGTCATCTTAGGTGGTATATTGCCGGCATCTCAGGTGGCACTTTACTGGCATCTTGGGTGACACAGCAGCATCCTATAAGGTAGTGCCGTCTTAGGCGGTACGTCACCAGCATCTTGTGAGATATCTCCTTCTGTGATAACTCAGAATCACTCCAGCAGCAAATAAATAAAGTGACTGGAGTCCAAGAGTCTTTGATAAAAAAAAAATTAACACTCGAGTATTAAAATAATATACCTGGCCACAGAGCTGTCAAGAGCCTCATAGCTTAGAATTCCTTGCTTGGGGAACCAATTCCTAGAGGGAAGCGTCGTTCTTCCCCGATCTAACGAAGCTGGTCTTCCAGCAGTACGCAACACTGACCCCCTCATCTCTACGTGTCCACAAGATTACCGCCTCTATTTTGTCCAGGTCATGGGGAGTAATGACACGCTATACACAATGACGCTCGTATCCACATGACCCATACGGCAAGGATAAACATTTTTCTTTTACCAGCTGCCGTCGGGAAGGTAATCGCAATTTTCTCCTTTCACTTTGCTGCCAGTGCATTTGCATCGAGAAGAGAGCTGTCTATGAGGGACGAGGCAGCAAGAGAAAGTATAACAAGCATGATAACTATCCATTGGAGGAGGAGTGTTATATCATAGCGTACGGTATGCTGTTTTTTCTTCCTCGGTAATATCGTTTAGCCATTATCAGCACACGGCGAACTGAGGGTGGGACTGATCTTGCCAGTAAGTAGGGGGTTCCGCCCCTAGTAGCAGCAAGGCCACTTCGTCAGCCTCGCACATCGGTGACAGGTACGAGAAGGAGTCCAGGTTCTCCTCGAATACTCCCGAATCCGAGGAATCGCACAAAAGTGACATCAAGTCGGTGTCGGCCCCGGCGTCAATATCCATCGTGGAAGATGTGTTTGATGACCGGTGGTAGGCACCCATTTGGGCGCTCTGGAGCCTGGAAGCGTCCTCCAGGATGCTGGAAAGGACCCAGGGACAGGCATCCTGAGGCGCACTGCCATCCAAATATGCTGGTTGACGGTGCTGTCCAGGATGTCTTGAAGAGACCTGATGTAGGCACACGCATGCTTCAGCGTGGTAATCTTCGTCATCTCCGAGCTGGAGTTCTGGCCATGGTCCCATGCGGGCAGCATCTTTCGCAGTTTATCGAAGGCTGTGTTGATCTGCCGCATGCGGAACCTCTCTCGAGTGTTGGCTGTCTTCCTGCGGTATTTAGACAGAGGGGCAGGACGTGACTTCTGTCTCCTGGTATCCTGCAGAGACCAGTCGCTGTCACAGCCTCGTCTGGAGCGAACTGAGCGGGGACGTAGCAGATACTTTCCGCTGCAGCCTCCCGGTGTCTTGCTTCCCTGTCTCTCCATCACCTCGTTGTTGTTGTTATTGTCGTCCACCATGTCTCTCGCTTCCTCCAGACCTCTCACTTGGGCTTCACGTTTTGTCATAGTCAACTCTAGTTCATATCTTGAACCGCACTCAGTTCAACGATATCGTGTAACCATCATTCACTCATTTCTTAGCTGTTTGTATCCCTCTCAAATTTTCCAAAATGGTGGCGTCGTTTCAGCCTGAAAAAAAAAGAAAAATATATATGTAATAATTAATAGATTTCCAAGAAATAAAGATTCTTGTCAGGAAAAAAAAACAAAACACTGTGTGACTATAACACAAAAAAGTATTTCGATGAACAGAAATCCGATGTCATTACTCGAGGTGAACTCGACCTGGTTGTCACACCTCGTCACATCCTACCTGGCTCTTGGCTGGGACGGAGGGAAGCGCGGCACGTCTGCTCTAACTGGCTGTCTGCGCCCAACTGACCACTTCACCCACCCACTTCGACTCATACCCCATTACACTGCCCCACACCTCACACTACCTGCCCATGTTCGAGCCTATTTTTTGACTTCGTATCTATTTGCCTATCAAGAAAATTACTTGTAAATATTAAAAATTCCTGGTTTACTATTCCTTAGGTAAACCCACTGTAAGATTTCCTTATTCAGAATCTCAGGGGAATTAAGACACGATATCGTCTTAGAGACTGACTAAAAAAGCCAATGTTTCTGACGGGTTTAACCTGAGTTGAAATTGGTCATTTACTTTTCATGATTAGCAGAGACAGAAAGTAAAATAAGTTAATTTATCCCAGTTAATTACTAGCTAACATTTATTACTAGCTAACATTTATAATACATAGAAGATATGATAAGCTTAATACAAAGAAGACAAGGGATAAGCTTAATAGAAAACAAGAAATAAGGTTAAAACAAAGATGAGAGATAGGATTAATACATGCAAACACGAGGGATAAGCTTAAAAAATGATAGAAAAAATGCAAAGAAGACAAGACGAGATATAATCTTAATACATATATGACGAGGGATAAGGTTAAAATACAAATATAGAGAGATAAACATGGGAAGAGGAGCAGGGGATGAACAGGGTGACAGAAAATACTCTCTTCCTCACTGATGCATTACAGACAAGCGCCAGCATCACCGACATGGGCCGTGTGCTTTCCTTATGCACCTTCACCTGTCTTCGCCATCCACGGGGTGAGCTTATCTGGACAGACGCCACTGACCTCACTTTCTCATTCGCGGACCGCTATTACTCCACCAATTACTTCGACTTCCTCAACGGGGGAGTCGAAGCGTAGACGGGATTCGCCTCTTTCCATCCACGGACACAGCCTTATTCGAGTGCCAAAGTGAATTTGTGAATAGGATTAGCTTCAGGTACTTCGTTATGTTTGACTGCTGTTGCGGGGTGGAAAGAGAGTTAGAAATGTTAGGTTCCATAGATACAGTTAGATGGATGAAGTAAAGACCTAGTTTTTCATGGTTATAAAAAATGCTTTGATGGTAACTGAAAGTAAAATGGTAAGTAAGACTCAAATTTATTTATGGAGTAAGAGAAAAGGGTGAGGAATGAAAGAAAAAGAAAAAGAGAAATTAAAGAGAGGAAAGAGAGAGAGAGAGAGAGAGAGAGAGAGAGAGAGAGAGAGAGAGAGAGAGAGAGAGAGAGAGAGAGAGAGAGAGAGAGAGAGAGAGAGTACATCGTTATCCAGCCGCCGTACTTCACATCTCTGCATCTGAGGTTATTCCTCTCTGTCCGCCCATCAGACACGTTATCTTGTGTTACTCTGTTATCTCCCTCATCTGGAACAGCTTTCTTCGCTCTTTAATACATCTCAGCTAGTTCAGCTTGTTCCAGCAGAGAAAACCAACCATTTAACAATCTCCATTAAGATACACTGTCAATCAAATACACTGGCAAACGTAATGTGGAACAATAATTTTGAAATCATCTTCATCCCATAGAGTGTCTCATATTTTTACTATTTTTTGTAGCATAAAACCGGTCATAAGGTTATCAGTGATTCCTCGCAATGCTTCTTCAGTATTCAACTCCTCCTCCTCCTCCTCTGCGTCTTAACATCCCCAGAGAGATGTGGCCCCTCACATCATTATTCAGATCCCGGCTCCCTTATCTTCATTTCCAGACCCCCTCAACAGGCAGGCGGCTCCCTCCCCATCTACACCTCTGACACAAAATCCGCATTTTCTTTTAATCCTGTGCACGAAGTCTTTATCAGCTGGCTGCTGCAGGTTGAGATCTTTTTCCAGGTTCCAGTTCTCTTGTATGTTTTCACCCTTGTCAACATTTTAATTTTCTCCCCATACGGTGTCAACACCTTCAAGCTTTTGTCTTTTTTCTTTGATGCATCATGCTTTGCCATTTATCTAAGTCAACCCCATCGCAGATTGAGTTTCCTGGCGGGTACCTGCATCCGGGCTATCCATCAGCTGTCCAGTACATCATCCACGTCTCTACCAGCCTCCCTCATCGACACCCCAGTGTCAGACAAGTACACCTCAGAGCTATCCCTCTTCCGTCTTGGGTTCATCTCCTTACACGTCCCGATGTCCTTGAGGGTCGGGCCAAAACTTAAAGGCCTCTGCCGAATAAGGTCCTCGCATATTTACTGCTGGATACTGACGTGTTTGTCTTGTCTCGTGAAGCTCCACTCATCAGGTGTGCATCACTGTGAGGGCATCATGAAGCTCCATTCATCAAGTGTACATCACTGTGAGGGCATCATGAAGCTTCACTCATCAAGTGTACATCACCGTGAAGGCATCATGAAGCTCCACTCATCACTTGGAATGCCTCATGACTCATTCCACACTCCCAAATCACAGGGAGGAGAATATACATTTCCCAGACACCTCACAGCTGCAGCACTCAATCCTGTGGTTCTCTGCCAGCTGACATTAATATGGAGCTCAATATCATTTATCGCTTCTCAAACTCCATTCTTGGTTTTATTTCATGTTGGTTCATATCTCAACTACATACTTAAAAACAGCATGATGTAAAACATTTTGAGATTTTGAAAGAAAAATATCTAATTTTTAAGTCTCCAAATAATATGCAGTGTTTGTTTTGTTACATCTAGTTTAATATAAACACATCAAACCAGAATTTTATTGTCCTTTAATGCATATGAGAGGAATGCAAGTTTACCAAGATTATCTGAGTTAACTAGTTTTGTTAATAACCATAAATTCTTTATTATCTTTAAATTACAGACATACAGCAGGCGTTCATTAAGACACATAAACACTTTGTGACAGTATAACGTAGATTGCAATTTGCAGAGGAAGGGTATAATTCAACCTGACATTTTGATGAAGCGTTTGCAGTACAATCTTTTCTTCATTTTGCTGAGTGGATGCGAGTCTGTATTCAGATTTTTTTATTTAAACGTGATACTCTTTTCCACTGAAATAAGTATTTACGTTTATATATATATATATATATATATATATATATATATATATATATATATATATATATATATATTTATACTCAGTGTTGTCACAATTAATGTTTGATATATTCTACGTCACGTTGAAGTCTCCAAATATTTCGCTTGAACTATTACTGCCATTGTTTACTGATATAACTCTGGTTTGATTATGTCTCTCAGTGTTATTCTCAAGATGTAAAATATTCAGTACATGCAAGTGTGATGGTGTATATATATATATATATATATATATATATATATATATATATATATATATATATATATATATATATATATATATATATATATATATATATATATATATATAGATAAGATAAGAGTAAGGTGATGAGGTATCAAACGATATAGATAAAGAAAAATTGGATATCGCATTGGAGAGAGGGATTATGGAATAAGTAAATGTTTTCAGATATTTGGGAGTTGACGTGTCAGCGGATGGGTTTATGAAGGATGAGATTAACCATAGAATTGATGAAGGAAAAAAGATAAGTGGTGCGTTGAGGTACCTTTGGAGACAAAAAAAATGTTATCTATGGAGGCAAAGAAGGGAATGTATGAAAGTATAGTGGTACCAACACTCTTATATGGGTGTGAAGCATGGGTTGCAAATGCTGCAGCGAGGAGGAGGCTGGAGGCAGTGGAGATGTCCTGTCTAAGGGCAATGTCTGGTGTAAATATTATGCAGAGAATTCGGAGCGTGGAAATTAAGAGGAGGTGTTGAGTTACTAAAAGTATTTGTCCGAGGGCTGAAGAGGGGTTGTTGAGGTGGTTTGGTCATTTAGAGAGAATGGATCAAATTAGAATGACTTGGAGAGCGTATAAATCTGTAGGGAAAGGAAGGAGGGGTAGGGGTCGTCCTCGAAAAGGTTGGAGGGAAGGGGTAAAGGAGGTTTTGTGGGCGAGGGGCTTGGACTTCAGCAAGCGTGTGTGAGCATGTTAGATGACGAGCTGTTGGAGTGTGAGCAGGGTAATATTTAGTGAAGGGCTTCAGGGAAACCGGTTATTATAGATTTAGCCGGACTTGAGTCCTGGAAATGCGAAGTACAATGCTTTCACTTTAAACTAGGGGTCTGGAATATTGATAGTTTGGAGGGACTTATTCTCAGCTGTCTTATCTGAGCGCCCTGCAAAGACAGTGATTATGTATGAGTGAGGTGAAAGTGTTGAATGATGATGAAAGTATTTTCTTTTTGGGAATTTTCTTTCTTTTGGGTCACCCTGCCTCGGTGGGAGACGGACGACTTGTTGAAAAAAAAAATATATATATATATATATATATATATATATATATATATATATATATATATATATATATATATATATATATATATATATATATATATATAAAGAGAACGTTCACATGCTACAGGGATTCTTATTTTTATTTCAAATAGGCCCCATTCCCATTTAAGTGACTACACATAGGAAACGCGTCTGTCTCGCTCTCAGCAGACGGAAGATTGAGCCTCCACCACGTCTAGCGTTGAATAACCACATGGGTTTAGCGCTTAACATCTTATTGTTTATATCAAATATAATATTGAGCCAGGAACGTGGGATTGGTGTCACGTGTTTTATTTCCTTTAATACCACTACTACCCATTACAACTTTATTACCAGTGTCCTTACCTTGATGTGCTAACTGAGAGCTTTACTGTGTTACCGTGAACGGGGATCGACCGCCCTACGTACTGCTAAGTTATACTAACTCCACACCATCTGGGACCAAGCATATCTAGTTTTAAAACTGTGTATGAATTGTGTCTCAAAATATTTCACAATAAAAGTCTCCGACTGACCACCTCAACACTACTTCAAGACTGACGGACTGACCACCTCAACACTACTTCAAGACTGATGGACTGACCACCTCAACACTACTTCAAGACTGACGGACTGACTACCTCAACACTACTTCAAGACTGACGGACTGACCGCCTCAACACTACTTCAAGACTGACGGACTGACCACCTCAACACTACTTCAAGACTGACGGACTGACCACCTCAACACTACTTCAAGACTGACGGACTGACCACCTCAACACTACTTCAAGACTGACGGACTGACCACCTCAACACTACTTCAAGACTGACGGACTGACCACCTCAACACTACTTCAAGACTGACGGACTGACCACCTCAACACTACTTCAA
This sequence comes from Cherax destructor, assembly GCA_009830355.1. NCBI lineage: Eukaryota > Metazoa > Arthropoda > Malacostraca > Decapoda > Parastacidae > Cherax > Cherax destructor. The sequence continues at coordinate 265,636 of WNWK01000456.1, forward strand.
GACTGACGGACTGACCACCTAAACACTACTTCAGACTATGGACTAACCGCCTCAACCTGCTCTCAAGCGACGGACTGACCACCATCACACTACTCAAGACTGATACGACATGGTAGCCTCAACACTACTTCAAGACTGAGACTGGACCATCACACTACTTCAAGACTGAGGACTGACCACTCAACACTACTCAAGCTGACAGACTGTACCCTCAACATACTTAAACTGATGGACTGACCACCTCAACTTACTTCAAGACTGAGGACTGACCGCCTCAACATACTTCTAAGACTGAACTGACCGCCTCAACACTACTTCAAGACTGAGGTGACCACCTCAACACTACTTCAGACTGATGGACTGACCACATCAACACTACTTCAAGACTGATGGACTGACCGCCTCAACACTACTTCAAGACTGACTGGACTGACCACCTCAACACTACTTCAAGACTGACGGACTGACCCCTCAACACTACTTCAAGACTGACGGACTGACCACCTCAACACTACTTCAAGACTGACGGACTGACCCCTCAACACTACTTCAAGACTGATGGACTGACCACCTCAACACTACTTCAAGACTGACGGACTGACCACCTCAACACTACTTCAAGACTGACGGACTGACCACCTCAACACTACTTCAAGACTGACGGACTGACCACCTCAACACTACTTCAAGACTGACGGACTGACCACCTCAACACTACTTCAAGACTGACGGACTGACCACCTCAACACTACTTCAAGACTGACGGACTGACCACCTCAACACTACTTCAAGACTGACGGACTGACCACCTCAACACTACTTCAAGACTGACGGACTGACCGCCTCAACACTACTTCAAGACTGACGGACTGACCACATCAACACTACTTCAAGACTGACGGACTGACCACCTCAACACTACTTCAAGACTGACGGACTGACCACCTCAACACTACTTCAAGACTGACGGACTGACCACCTCAACACTACTTCAAGACTGACGGACTGACCCCTCAACACTACTTCAAGACTGACGGACTGACCACCTCAACACTACTTCAAGACTGACGGACTGACCACCTCAACACTACTTCAAGACTGACGGACTGACCACCTCAACACTACTTCAAGACTGACGGACTGACCACCTCAACACTACTTCAAGACTGACGGACTGACCACCTCAACACTACTTCAAGACTGACGGACTGACCACCTCAACACTACTTCAAGACTGACGGACTGACCACATCAACACTACTTCAAGACTGACGGACTGACCACCTCAACACTACTTCAAGACTGACGGACTGACCACCTCAACACTACTTCAAGACTGACGGACTGACCACCTCAACACTACTTCAAGACTGACGGACTGACCACCTCAACACTACTTCAAGACTGACGGACTGACCGCCTCAACACTACTTCAAGACTGACGGACTGACCACCTCAACACTACTTCAAGACTGACGGACTGACCGCCTCAACACTACTTCAAGACTGACGGACTGACCACCTCAACACTACTTCAAGACTGACGGACTGACCACCTCAACACTACTTCAAGACTGACGGACTGACCACCTCAACACTACTTCAAGACTGACGGACTGACCACCTCAACACTACTTCAAGACTGACGGACTGACCACCTCAACACTACTTCAAGACTGACGGACTGACCACCTCAACACTACTTCAAGACTGACGGACTGACACCTCAACACTACTTCAAGACTGATGGACTGACCCCTCAACACTACTTCAAGACTGACGGACTGACCACCTCAACACTACTTCAAGACTGACGGACTGACCACCTCAACACTACTTCAAGACTGACGGACTGACCACCTCAACACTACTTCAAGACTGACGGACTGACCACCTCAACACTACTTCAAGACTGACGGACTGACCACCTCAACACTACTTCAAGACTGACGGACTGACCACCTCAACACTACTTCAAGACTGACGGACTGACCCCTCACACTACTTCAAGTACGGCTTATCATTTGTCATCTCTACATTGCGACTGAAAGAATAGATGAGAGACACCTCAACACATCGACAATAACATGCCAACCTACTTTAAGACTGACTGACCGCCTCAACACTACTTCAAGACTGATGGACTGACCACATCAACACTACTTCAAGACTGACGGACTGACCGCTCAACACTACTTCAAGACTGACGGACTGACCACCTCAACACTACTTCAAGACTGACGGACTGACCGCTTCAACACTACTTCAAGACTGACGGACTGACCACCTCAACACTACTTCAAGACTGATGGACTGACCGCCTCAACACTACTTCAAGACTGACGGACTGACCGCCTCAACACTACTTCAAGACTGACGGGCTGACCACCTCAACACTACTTCAAGACTGACGGACTGACCGCCTCAACACTACTTCAAGACTGATGGACTGACCGCCTCAACACTACTTCAAGACTGACGGACTGACCGCCTCAACACTACTTCAAGACTGACGGACTGACCACCTCAACACTACTTCAAGACTGACGGACTGACCGCCTCAACACTACTTCAAGACTGACGGACTGACCACCTCAACACTACTTCAAGATTGACGGACTGACCACCTCAACACTACTTCAAGACTGACGGACTGACCACCTCAACACTACTTCAAGACTGACGGACTGACCGCCTCATCTTCCCACTACTTCTGTTGTTTATATTTGTCATCTCTACATTCGACTGAAGAAGTGTGTAGAGAAAGCGAAACACATCGACAATAACAATGCCCTCCTGTTGCACATGTAGTATCTTACTTGTCCGTCAATAAAGATAGCCAGGTGTTGCATTTATGCCTTATTCTTTAGTTTGTGGGTATGATATAACTTTGATCTAATGATACTAATAAAGAACAGTGAACCAACACTGTGCTATCCTGAACAGTGAACCAACACTGTGATATCCTGAACAGTGAACCAACACTGTGATATCCTGAACAGTGAACCAACACTGTGCTATCCTGACAAGCGATGAACGAGCACTGTGATATGCTCAACAACCGGTGAACGAACACTGTGATATGCTTAACGAGCGTGGAACAAACACTAACAACCTCATTTAAAGTGAAAGATGTTGTGTGTCGTTAAAGTGACTTCTTGAATATGTTTAGTACAGGAATGTGACTCTGGATGCTCGTTTTCTATATCCAGACAACTATAAAAGAAAATAGGAATAGAATAATAATAATAATAATAATAATAATAATAATAATAATAATATAGGTGAATGTGTTCAGATATTTGGGAGTCGATGTGTCAGTAGATGGGACTATGAAGGGATGAGGTGAATCATAGAATTTACGAGGGGAAAAAGGTGAATGGTGCACTGAGGAGCTTGTGGAGACAGAACTTTATCCATGAAAGCAAAGAGGGAAATGTATGAGAGTATAGTTATACCAACACTCTTGTATGGGTGTGAGACATGGATTGTGAATGTTGCAACAAGGAGAAGGCTGGAGGCAGTGGAGATGTCATGTCTGAGGGCAATGTGTGGTGTGAATATAATGCAGAGAATCCGTAGTTTGGAGATTAGGATGAGCTGAGGAGGGGTTATTGAGATGGTTTGGACATATAGAGAGGATGTAACAAAATAGAATGACTTCGAGAGTGTATAAATCTGTAGTGGAGGGAAGGCGGGGTAGGGGTCGGCCTAGAAAAGGTTGGAGGGAGGGGGTAAAAAGGGTTTTGTGTGCGAGGTGCTTGGACTTCCAGCAAGCGTGAGTGAACGTGTTAGATAGGAGCGAATGGAGACAAATGGTTTTCAGGACTTGACGTGCTGTTGGAGTGTAAGAAGGTAACATTTATGAAGGGTTTCAGGAAACCGGCAGGCCGGACTTGATTCCTGGAGATGGGAAGTACAGTGCCGGCACTCTGAAGGAGGGGTGTTAATGTTGCAGTTTTGTAGCTGAATTATAAGCACGCCTCTGGGAAGACAATCATAGAGTGAATGATGATGAAAGTTTTTCTTTGTCGGGCCACCCTGCCTTGGTGGGAAACGGCCTATGTGTTAATAAAAATAATAATAATACTAGTAATAAAGGCTTATTGATGTTGAACGAGTTAGGACATTTTTATTAAATTCGGAGTGAAGCATTAAACCCTTAGGGAATTATATTCCTTTATATTACCTTGAGACGATTTCAGAAGACAAAGCCTCCTTGACCAGGTCCCAGACCAGGCCTACTAGTTGTTGGCCTAACCCACCAAGCTACCCTGGATTATGCAACTGCTGTGATTGCATATGATTGGCAATCTTACTTCTTAAGACCCATTAAAGAGTTTAATAATGTTTGACATTAATGCT
>WNWK01000456.1:275000-440000 GCA_009830355.1 Cherax destructor
TCGTAACTACTGAATTCTCTATTGGGAAACACATGCTGGAAATTCTCAAGATATCAGGAATTCATGTAGCAGTAATAAGTATTAGATGTGGAGTAGCAAAACTTGTTATTTTGCAGGTTTTCAGAAAAGAATACACGTTTTAAAATACATTATTATTTTTGTTATATTACTTTGGATGAACATGTATATGTTCAGGCTTAATTGTTAATGCGAGTGCATATTGATAGATAAGAAATCTTTGTATAATAACCCTGATAATGCAAACTCATTAAATCCGAAGCAAAGCTTCTGGTAGCGGTGTTTTGCTCATCAGAAAACAAGACAAGTGTTTCCTGACACAGATCTTAGTCAAATACTGATTAGTGAAATGGTTAAGTATACTCTGGCCTACCGGAGAGGTTTACACCCCGTTTACAGACAAAAAATATATATATATATATATATATATATATATATATATATATATATATATATATATATATATATATATATATATATATATATATATATAAACAAGTTAAGAAACACAAGGGAACGACTGATTTGTCAGTTAAAAACAGAATAGGGAAGTTAGTTGTTGATGGGGAACTGGAGGTTTTGGGTAGATGTCGGGAATATTTTGTGGGACTTTTTTAAATGTCGATGAAGAAAGGGAGGCGTAATTTCATGCACTGGCCAGGGAGGTATAACATCTTTTAGGAGTGAAGAAGAGCAGGATGTGAGTGTGGGGAGGTGCGTGAGGCATTACGTAGAATGAAAGGGAGTAAAGCTGCTGGAATTGACGGGATCATGACAGAAATGTTAAAAGCAGGGAAGATTTAGTAAATAACAAAAAGGCACAATACCGTGACTGGAACAATACACACACAACCCGCACATATAAAGAGAGGAGCTTGACGACGACGTTTCGGCCCGACTTGGACCATTTACAAAGTAACACTGACTTGTAATGAGGATCAGACAGAATGTTAAAGCTGGAAGATTTAGTTTGGAGTGGTTGGGATTTTTGCTTAATAAATATATGAAAGAGGGGAAGGTACCTAGGGATTGGCAGAGAGCGTGTATAGTTCCTTTATATAAAGGAAAGGGGGACAAAAGAGATTGTAAAAATTATATTGGAATAAGTTTACTGAATATACTAGGTAAAGTGTATGGTAGGGTTATTATTGAAAGAATTAGAGGTAAGACAGAGAGTAGGATTGCAGATGAGCAAGGAGGCTTTAGAGTGGGTAGGGGATGTGTAGATCAAATGTTTACATTGAAGCATATATGTGAACAGTATTTAGATAAAAGTAGGGAAGTTTTTATTGCATTTATGGATTTAGAAAAGGCATGTGATAGAGTGGATAGGGGAGAAATGTGGCAGATGTTGCCAGTGTATGGAATAGGTAGTAAGTTACTAAATGCTATAAAGAGTTTTTATGAGGATAGTGAGGCTCAGGTTAGGGTGTGTAGGAGAGAGGGAGATTACTTCCCGGTAAAAGTAGGTCTTAGACAGGGATGTGTGATGTCACCATGGTTGTTTAATATATTTATAGATGGGGTTGTAAAAAAATAAATGCTAGGGTGTTGGGGAGAGGGGTGGGATTAAATTATGGGGAATTATATGCAAAATGGGAGTTGACACAGTTACTTTTTGCTGATGATACTGTGCTTATGGGAGATTCTAAAGCAAAGTGGAAGAGTTTGGGAGGGTGTGTAAAGGTGGAAAATTGAAAGTGAATATAGGAAAAGTAAGGTAATGAGGGTATCAAATGATTTAGATAAAAAAATAGATATCACATTGGAGAGAGGGATTATGGAAGAAGTGAATGTTTTCAGATATTTGGGAGTTGACGTGTCAGCGGATGGGTTTATGAAGGATGAGGTTAACCATAGAATTGATGAAGGAAAAAAGGTGAGTGGTGCGTTGAGGTATCTGTGGAGAGAAAAAAAAAACGTTATCCATAGAGGCAAAGGGAATGTATGAAAGTATAGTAGTACCAACACTCTTATATGGGTGTGAAGCATGGGTTGCAAATGCTGCAGCGAGTAGGCGGCTGGAGGCAGTGGAGATGTCCTGTCTAAGGGCAATGTGTGGTGTAAATATTATGCAGAGAATTCGGAGTGTGGAAATTAAGAGGTGTTGAGTTACTAAAAGTATTTGTCAGAGGGCTGAAGAGGGGTTGTTGAGGTGGTTTGGTCATTTAGAGAGAATGGATCAAAGTAGAATGACTTGGAGAGCGTATAAATCTGTAGGGAAAGGAAGGCGGGGTAGGGGTCGTTCTAGAAAAGGTTGGAGGGAGGGGGTAAAGGAGGTTTTGTGGGCGAGGGGCTTGGACTTCCAGCAAGTGTATGTGAGCGTGTTAGATAGGAGTGAATGGAGACGAATGGTTTTTGGGACCTGACGAGCTGTTGGAGTGTGAGCAGGGTAACATTTTGTGAAGGGATTCAGGAAAACCGGTTAGCCGGACTTGAGTCCTGGAAATGGGAAGTATATATATATATATATATATATATATACAAACGCACACACACTCATATCATCTTTGGGTAGCTATGAAACACGAAGGGGTTGCAGGAGAGTGTGTGGATGGGTCGAGGTTAGGAACCTCAGTTACTAAGACCCACAGTGTCACATAAGAGTCGTAAGATGTCAACAAAATGTGGCATAACGCGAGGTGGATCACGACCCACACTAAGAGTGATATTTATCCACTTGGGGTTAATTTTCATGTTTGAACTCTCACACACACTCTCAGGAGGTATACACATACATGCAGAAATACACACACGCACACACATACACATGTGGTAGTACTCAATCACTAATTTATGAGGTAGTAACTTATCTGCATTCTTAAAATAAATATGTTTACGCTCTGAAGAAACTAACAGATGTCATCTCTGTGTACAAGCAAGTGCGTGGATCCTTAAGGACTTCCTGGCACCACAACAGATAGCCTTACACACATTCTTTTTTACAATAAGAAATATATATATATATATGTGTGTGTTCCTATTTAGTTGTTCTTAAATATTTGTGGCTGCAGGGGTCGAGTCACAGCTCCTGGCCCCGCCTCTTCGCTGGTCGCTACTAAGTCCACTCTCTCCCTGCTCCATGAGTTTCATAATACCTCTTCTTAAAGCTATGTATGGATCCTGCCTCCACTACTTCACTCTCCAGATTGTTCCACTTTTGACAACTCTATGACTGAAGAAATACTTCCTAACATCCCTGTGACTCATGTGAGTCTTCAATTTCCAGTTGTTACCCCCCTTGTTGCTGTGTCGCATCTCTGAAACATATTGTCTCTATCCATCTTACAATTCTTCTCAGTATTTTATGTCGTTATCATGTCCCCCTTATCCCTTCTGTCGTCAGGTTGATTTCCCTTAACCTCTTCTCGTAGGACATACCCCTTAACTCCGGGACTAGTCTTGTTGCAAACCTTTGTACTTTCTCTATTTTTTGACGTGCTTGACCAGGTGTGGGTTCCATAGTGGTGCTGCATACTCCAATACAGACGGATGTACACGGTGTACAGTCTTGAACGATTCATTACTGAGGTGTGGAAACGCTATTCTTAGGTTGTCAGGGGCCCGTATAATACAGCAGTTATATGGTTGATGCGCACCTCAGCAGATGTGCTCGGTATTATACTCACCCCAAAATCCTTTTTTTTTTTGTGTGTGTGTGTGCAAACAGTACCTCAATAACAGGTGATAGTGTTTTGTTTGTCAGGAAAAATGCGAACATTTCTCCTCACTTGGGTCTTGGTCTAACCTATTCTCCAACTGGGTTTCTTTATCTGCCTAACTCCTTTTTTTTAATAATTTCTGTGTCCTCGAAATTTTCAGAAATTTTAGTAGCTCCCATTGTCTGTTAAGTTTGGTCATGTTAGGTAAGACTACGTTAGTTTAAGCTAATCTAGGTCAAATTAAGTAAGACCTGGCTAACGTAAATTAACCTATATTTTCAGATGATTACCGACAATAACGAAACTGAAGAACGTATAACTTGTAAAATCCGATGCGTGCCCTTTCTTGCCATTGATGCAAATCTTGACGATGGGCTTCTCGGTCAAGTAATGAAACCCTAAAGAGTTTCTGGTTATATGACTGAGGCTTCCTGCTGGCTTACTAATCAAGTATCAACATATTATGGCAGGTTCCAGGCCCCATATAAAACAAATACTCACTACTTTTGAAACCCTGAGAACAGGATATATATATATATATATATATATATATATATATATATATATATATATATATATATATATATATATATATATATATATATACATATATATATAATACTACTACTACTAATAATAATCATTAAATCTACTGCTATAACTTATACAGACCATAGCTGACATCAGTGACATATTATATAGAAAGGTCCTTGTTCTGCAGAGCGACCCACATCATTCACCTAACACCCAGGTACGTATGTACTGTTAACGGAGAGACCCGGGCCGGGATCCATACCGGCAAAGCACATAGAATAGAATAGAATACTGTTAACGAACCAATTAAAGCGTAAATAACAGCAAGCACAAGACAAAAGTGGAAACGTAGAAAACTGAGAGCAGGAAAAAAAATATGAGTAAACATTAACAATAAAAGTGACTATTATTAGTGACTCTTTTTGTATTTGGAGGAAGCGCTGACTCCACATTCGTCAAGCTTATATATATGAAAAAAAAAGTCTGAAATTAAATTTAGAATAATATATGAAATGATAATCCAAGAACCGTACTGAGGAGTGTCTCAGATACACTATGGTAGAATTTTAAAAATAGATTCATGGCGTCGTTGCTGCACTTTTATGCACTATTTACGAAACCACCAGCCACAGAATGTATTTTTTTTCAGCGATATTCCTGGGAAATATGCCAACTTAAATACAATACTGAACCTGTTCTCACAATATGCTGAAGTTGTATTAGAGAACGAGTGGAATTAAAGAAAACGAATTAAACTTCATAGTTTCTGGGTTAACTAAACTATACTGAGTGCAACTCTGTTACGTTTATTAATAAGTGATCATTTAGGCATTATTTACACACTTTTTTTTACAGTGATCTTGAGGATAGACATAATTAATGGGCACAAACACGCATGCATGCATATATATATATATATATATATATATATATATATATATATATATATATATATATATATATATATATATATATATATATATATATATATATATATATATATATATATATATATTTATATATATATATTTATATATATATATATATATATATATATATATATATATATATATATATATATATATATATATATATATATACAGTGGTCCCCGGCTAACGTTCAAAATTCATTGCAGAAGCCTGCTCAAGTGCCATTACCGAACGAATTTACTTCCTTAAGAAATAATGTCACGTAGGTTAATCTATTCAGACCTCCAAAAATACACTTCCACAAGCCCTTACAATATTATACTTACATACTTGTACGATTTCGGGTGAACGTTAGCCAGGGGACCACTGTATATATACACTATATACGTATATATATATGCAAAAAGATCACAGTAAACAGGTGATATCAAAATATGCAAGAAAACCACTATGAAAAAATAGAAGAATTCCAAGCGCTTTCGTGACTACTCACATTATCAAGGAACTATAACAGGAAACATGACAAGAAGGGCTTATATAAGGGCGAGACTACACCTCACAGTCATCACACTAACAAAGACTACACCTCACAGTAGCGTAACATCGCACGACTCTGTGAAAGGAAAACAAGAAAGGACCTGAAACTCTTCCCAAGAATTAAGATTAGTCCAATTTATCATTAAATTCTTCCCAAATTTTATTAATTAAAAATGAATCCAATTTATATAATCCAAAAGAAATATTCATATTATTTTCAAAACTGCTTTTCAAAACTGCTTTTATATTTCTCTCAACCATGGACTTGCTTGATACAACCTTCTCAGCATTTTGAAAATCAATTGGATGGTTAAAATCTTCACATGAATAAATAGAGCATTAGAATCTTGTCCAGTTCTAATGCTATATTTATGTTGTTTTAATCTTAGTTCAAGACTTTTACCAGTTTGACCATAATAAACTTTATCGCATATTTTACAGGGAATTTTATAGACACATCCGTCAGCATTTTGGGGGAATTTTTATCAAAGTCTTTTTACTGTATCAAGATTTTTAAATACAACTTTGATATTAAAATTCTTAAGAAAGGAAGGCATATCAACCAAGTTTTCATGGTAAGGGAGAACCAACATATTTTTGGTTGAATTTTCATAGTGGTTTCTTGCATATATATATATAATATATATATATATATATATATATATATATATATATATATATATATATATATATATATATATATATATATATATATATATATATATATATATATTATAGGTAGTAGATCTATGGATCCATTCCAGTAGTTAGACTGTTGGGTTTAGTCCTGACTCTTTCTCTTCTACTTCAGATCTTCCTCTCACCGGCTATTCTTCGTCTGTCCCACTTCCCCTCGCCCCTAGTGGGTTCTTACCTGAGAGTCTGAACTGAACTAAATAGGTAGTAGGTTGGTAGTCAGCAACCACCCAGGGAGGTACTACCGTCCTATCAAGTGAGTGTAAAACGAAAGGCTGTATCTGTTTTACATGATGGTAGGATTGCTGTTGTCTTTTTTCTGTCTCATAAACATGCAAGATTTCAGGTACATCTTGCTACTTCTACTTACACTTAGGTCACACTACACATTCATGTACAAACATATATATACACCCTCTGGGTTTCTTCTATTTTCTTACTAGTTCTTGTTCTTATTTCCTCTTATCTCCATGTGGAAGTGGAACAGAATTCTTCCTCCGTAAGCCATGCGTGTCGTAAGAGGCGACTAAAATGCTGGGAGCAAGGGGCTAGTAACCCTTCTCCTGTATATATTACTAAATGTAAAATGGGAAACTTTCGTTTTCATTTTGGGCCACCACTTCGGTGGAAACGGCCGACGTGTTGAAAGATATATATATATATATATATATATATATATATATATATATATATATTTATATATATTATAGGTAGTAGGTTGGTAGTCAGCAACCAACCAGGGAGGTACTACCGTCCTGCCAAGTGAGTGTAAAACGAAAGGTTGTATCTGTTTTACATGATGATAGGATTGCTGGTGTCTTTTTTCTGTCTCATAAACATGCAAGATTTCAGGTACGTCTTGCTACTTCTACTTACACTTAGGTCACGCTACACATACATGTACACGTTTATGTATACACACTCATCTGAAATAAATGGGATTAGATCAGGGTTTCAAATAGAGTTAGAGCTAAAGAAGGAGTGTCAATAATGTTGAATAATCAGTTATGGCAGGTAAAGAGTGAATATAAATGTATAAATTCAAGGATTATGTGGAGTAAAATAAAGGTTGGATGTGAAAAGTGGGTTATAGTAAGTGTTTATGCACCTGGAGAAGAGAGAAGTGTAGAGGAGAGAGAGAGATTTTGGGAAATATTGAGTGAGTGCGTGGGGAGTTTTGAACCAAGTGAGAGAGTAATTGTGGTTGGGGATCTTAATGCTAAAGTGGGTAAAAAGGTAGAGAAGTTTTCATTGCATTTATGGATTTAGAAAAGGCATATGATAGAGTGGATAGTGAAGCAATGTGGCAAATGTTGCAAGTGTATGGAATAGGTAGTAAGCTACTGAAGGCTGTAAAGAGTTTTTATGAGGATAGTGAGGCTCAGGTTAGGGTGTGTAGGAGAGAGGGAGATTACTTCCCGGTAAAAGTAGGTCTTAGACAGGGATGTGTAATGTCACCATGGTTGTTTAATATATTTATTGATGGGGTTGTAAAAGCAATAAATGCTAGGGTGTTGGGGAGAGGGGTGGGATTAAATTATGGGGAATTAAATGCAAAATGGGAGTTGACACAGTTACTTTTTGCTGATGATACTGTGCTTATGGGAGATTCTAAAGAAAAGCTGCAAAGGTTAGTGGACGAGTTTGGGAGGGTGTGTAAAGGTAGAAAGTTGAAAGTGAACATAGATAAGAGTAAGGTGATGAGGGTATCAAACGATTTAAATAAAGAAACATTGGATATCACATTAGAGAGAGGGATTATGGAAGAAGTAAATGTTTTCAGATATTTGGGAGTTGACGTGTCAGCGGATGGGTTTATGAAGGATGAGGTTAACCATAGAATTGATGAAGGAAAAAGTGAGTGGTGCGTTGAGGTAACTGTGGAGACAAACAACGTTATCCATGGAGGCAAAGAAGGGGAAAGTGAAAGTATAGTGGTACCAACATCTTATATGGGTGTGAAGCATGGGTTGCAAATGCTGCAGCGAGGAGGAGGCTGGAGGCAGTGGAGATGTCCTGTTTAAGGGCAATGTGTGGTGTAAATATTATGCAGAGAATTCGGAGTGTGGAAATTAAGAGAAGGTGTGGAGTTACTAAAAGTATTTGTCAGAGGACTGAAGAGGGGTTGTTGAGGTGGTTTGGTCATTTAGAGATAATGGATCAAAGTAGAATGACTTAGAGAGTGTATAAATCTGTAGGGGAAGGAAAGCGGGGTAGGGGTCGTCCTAGAAAAGGTTGGAGGGAGGGGGTAAAGGAGGTTTTGTGGGCGAGGGGCTTGGACTTCCAGCAAGCATGTGTGAGCGTGTTAGACAGGAGTGAATGGAGACGAATGGTTTTTGGGACCTGACGAGCTGTTGGAGTGTGAGCAGGGTAACATTTTGTGAAGGGATTCAGGGGAAAACCCGTTAATTGATTTAGTTGGACTTGAGTCCTGGAAATGGGAAGTACAATGCCTGCACTTTAAAGGAGGGGTCTGAGATAGTGACAGTTGGGAGGGACTATTCTCAGCTGTCGTATCTGAGCGCCTCTGCAAAGACAGTGATTATGTATGAGTGTGGTGAAAGTGTTGAATGATGATGAAAGTATTTTCTTTTGGGGATTTTCTTTCTTTTGGGTCACCCTGCCTCGGTGGGAGAGGCACACTTGTTGATATATATATATATATATATATATATATATATATATATATATATATATATATATATATATATATATATATACTGAGAATCTACTTTAATCAGTATTTTTAGGGATTAAAGTATTCTTGACTAGGAGGGTCATACAAGCGCCTAAAAAATATGGGACTGGAGAGCAGTCAGGTTTGATCCATTGGAAATGAACAGTAGGTCCATTTCTCTGAATCAAGAGCCTTTCCCCGGAATCCAGGAACCTCCCGTGAGGGTACACTGTGCAGAAAGAAACTTTATATGGAAATAAATGAACGAATAGCGACTCTCTACCATATTCGTGGCAAGACGTACAATAATAATAATAATAATGAAAATAATACTAATACTAATAAATTATTAATAATAAAATAATAATAATTCTAATAATAATAATTCTAATAAATAAATAATAAATTACTACTAACAATAATAATAATTATAATAATAATAATAATAATAATAATAATAATAAAAATAAAGGTTAAAAAAGTAATATAAGATTAGTCCTTATTATCTCCATTGCATTAATTCTTACATTACTGCAACATAAACAGCGTGTGGGTAATAATAGGTAATATTTCTTTATTACCGGACCAGTTCGCTATTTTGCCAATCTCCACCATCTTTATTGCCAAGGAACTAATTTGCAGAGCATTAAAGAATCTTAGACAGCTGTCGTGGCGGCGACTCAGGAGGAAACCTAATGAAGAGAATAATCATTTCTTTATTAAATGTTCTTTTGTTTGAGCTTCGCAAATATGGAGACATTTATTGGTTTTATGTATGATATATATGTGGATGCATTAGAAATGTGCATGCTGTTTATGTATACATTAATTGAGGGATTATAGGAGGCTATTACCAATTCACGTGTTTATGCCGGTAAATATGTTGTAATTATATATATTATAATTATTCAGCAAGGTATATACATTAAGAGGTGTATATTCCTTGTTTGTTTTGCATATATATATATATATATATATATATATATATATATATATATGTGCGTGCGCGCGCGCGCGTGTGTGTGTGTGTGTGTGTGTGTGTGTGTGTGTGTGTGTGTGTGTGTGTGTGTGTTTGTGAATATTTCGCCTGCTCTTGCGAATTCCTAGCATTGTATAAATCTCAAGTTGGTCGATGCATGCAGGGGATGAGATGAAAAGCTGTAAGCCACCTATCGTGAGCTGGGCGCCAAGGTATTAGTCCAGTGTGGTACGGTCGGTAAAGCACTGCGTACCTTGTTGCAAGGTTCGTAGGTTCGAGTCTCCTTCGGTCAGAGATCAGTGTTTGTGAATATTTCGCCTGCTCTTGCGAATTCCTAGTGTGTGTGTATATATATATATATATATGTCGTGCCGATTAGGTAAAACTTGCGTTTTTGGCTTAAATAGCAACGCTCATCTTGCCATATAAGACAAGCGAAAATTTGTGTATGCCTTAATTTCGCAAAAATCATTCTGAACCTAAAGAAAAAATATATTTCATTGTGTTTGTTTATTATTAAATTATTGTTAACGTATCTAAAATATATTTAGTTGGGTTAGGCTAAATTAAATTGCGCTTGTTGTAATAAGGTTAGGTAGGTTTTCAAAGTTTCTCTTGGTACAAAATTTTAAATTTTACATTAACATAAATTAAAAAATATATCTTAAACGCATAAAGAAATTTTTAGAAAGGACTTAATTTTAAATGAGTTCTTGCTAATTGACCAGTTTTACCTAATCGGCACGATATATATATATATATATATATATATATATATATATATATATATATATATATATATATATATATATATATATATATATGCATGCAAAAGATCACAGTAAACAGGTGATATCAAAATATGCAAGAAAACCACTATGAAAAATAGAAGAATTCCAAGCGCTTTCGTGACTACTCACATTATCAAGGAACTATAACAGGAAACATGACAAGAAGGGCTTATATAAGGGGCGAGACTACACCTCACAGTCACATCACACTAACAAAGACTACACCTCACAGTAGCGTAACATCGCACGACTCTGTGAAGAGGAACATAAGAAAGGACCTGAAACTCTTCCCAAGAATTAAGATTAGTCCAATTTATCATTAAATTCTTCCCAAATTTTATTAATTATAAATGAATCCAATTTATATAATCCAAAAGAAATATTCATATTATTTTCAAAACTGCTTTTCAAAACTGCTTTTATATTTCTCTCAACCATGGACTTGCTTGATACAACCTTCTCAGCATTTTGAAAATCAATTGGATGGTTAAAATCTTCACATGAATAAATAGAGCATTAGAATCTTGTCCAGTTCTAATGCTATATTTATGTTGTTTTAATCTTAGTTCAAGACTTTTACCAGTTTGACCATAATAAACTTTATCGCATATTTTACAGGGAATCTTATAGACACAACCGTCAGCATTTTGGGGGAATTTTTATCAAAAGTCTTTTACTGTATCAAGATTTTTAAATACAACTTTGATATTAAAATTGTTAAGAAAAGAAGGCATATCAACCAAGTTTTCATGGTAAGGGAGAACCAACATATTTTGGTAGAATAAGGTTGGTTGTCCAAAAAGGGACAACCAACCTTATATATATATATATATATATATATATATATATATATAGTGTGTGTGTGTGTGTGTGTGTGTGTGTGTGTACTCACCTAATTGTACTCACCTAATTGTGGTTGCAGGGTCGAGACTCAGCTCCTGGCCCCGCCTCTTCGCTGTCTGCTACTGGGTCTCTGCTCTCCTGCTCCATGAGCTTTATCATACCTTGTCTTAAAACTATGTATGGTTCCTGCCTCCACTATATCTTTCTCTAGTCCATTCCACTTCCTGACTACTCTGTGGCTGAAGAAATGTTTCCTGACATCCCTTTGACTCATCTGAGTCTTCAGCTTCCAGTTGTGTCCCCTTGTTTCCGTGTTCCCTCTCTGAAACAACCTGTCACTATCTACCTTGTCAATTCCCCGCAGTATTTTGTATGTCGTTATCATGTCTCCTCTGACCCTTCTTTCCTCCAGTGTTGTTAGTCCTATTTCCTCAACCTTTCTTCATAAGACAGACCCCTGAGTTGTGGAACTAACCTTGTCGCAAACCTTTGCACTTTCTCTAGTTTCCTTACGTGCTTGACCAGGTGTGGGTTCCAGACTGGTGCTGCATATTCTAGTATGGGCCTGACGTACACGGTATACAGTGTCTTGAACGATTCCTTGTTAAGGTAACGGAACGCTAATCTAGGTTTGCCAGACGCCCATATGCTGCCGCAGTTTTCTGGTTGATGTGTGCCTCCGGAGACGTGCTAGGCGTTATACTCACTCCAAGGTCTTTCTCCTTTGCCGAGGTTTGTAGCCTTTGTCCGCCTAGCTTGTACTCTGTCAGCGGTCTTCTTTGCCCTTCTCCGATCCTCATGACTTTGCATTTGGAGGGATTGAATTCGAGAAGCCAACTGCTAGACCAGATGTCGAGCTTGTCCAGGTCTGTTTGCAGCCCTGCCTGGTCCTCTTCTGATGTGATTCTCCTCATTATTTTCACATCATCCGCGAATAGAGACACTTCTGAGTCTATCCCATCCGTCATGTCATTTACATAAACCAGGAATAACACTGGTCCTAGGACTGACCCCTGCGGTACACCACTCGTCACAGGTGCCCACTGTGATACCTCACCACGCACCATGACCCGTTGTTGCCTCCCTTGAGGTATTCCCTGATCCATTCCAGTGCCCTTCCTGTTATACCTGCTTGTTCTTCCAACTTCTTTACTAATCTCATGTGTGTGTGTGTGTGTGTGTGTGTGTGTGTGTGTGTGTGTGTGTGTGTGTGTGTGTGTGTAGAAAAGTAACTAGACAGATGACCTAATATAATATTTCAGTATGCAAATATTCAAATATGCTGCACCTTGTAAATATATGATTGTGTGTGTAAAAACACTTACCAGCGGTACCATGTTTTACAACAAACACCCCAGTAAACTCACACTCACCAGTAGTACCATGTTTTACAACAAACACCCCAGTAAACTCACACTCACCAGCGGTACCATGTTTTACAACAAACACCCCAGTAAACTCACACTTACCAGCGGTACCATGTTCTTTACCATTTTAACAATATTTCGTGGGCTAATGCGATCCAAATGTTTAATTATTATATTTTTAATCATTAAAACTCGTTTGAGAGGTAAAAAAGTATATTTACTCTGCCATATGGCCCGTAACGAGCAAACATCAGATGTTTATCGTGAAAATCACTTAATGAAGGGAGAAAGATGTAGTTAGGTGATAAGTAATATCCTGTGCTTAGTTCTGATCGAAGCTATCACTATGTATAATCAACTTCCCGAAAACTAGTCTGGTTTATTATGGGTCAGCACATATATGGCTATATTGCTAAAACTTGTTTTGAAAATAATCGGGAAAGTAAGAAAAAAAGCAAAGTGAGAATAAATCGAGAGGCATCAGATCATATCAGGTATAGATTTACAAGGGATAGAGGGGCTCTCCAAATAAACCTGTCTATCCTTATACGAACAAACTCCTACCGACAATATGGGACCTTCGACCGGTGCCGGTCTCCGCACCTCTCATTCAGTGCACTTTATTGGCTGCAAATAACACCAGTAAAAAAAAAAAATCCTGATCGTTTTACCACTCGTCGTTCTTCTCTCCGCGTTAGCGGCAGTAACGTTTTAAATTTCACTTTCACAGCATTTTTTTTTTCTCTCTTTTGTAATATTTCGTCTTTTCACTGGTGGTAAAAGTTGAACCATTTCGGTGTTATGTCGTTCACTGAATTTACGTAGATTGCATGACTGCCATGCAGCTCACAATGTTCACTAAGTTCCGGTGAACTTTCTCGTGTCAGAGTGATGATGAATTTAGCATAATTACGATATAAAATATTTTGGCAAAGAAATAACTACTGATTTTCAATATTTTTTTTTTTTGAGATTGTTATTATAGTCTTGTGAAAAAATTAATGTTTTTATTGGTAGTGTGTACAATGGGCCATACTGAGGTTGAGACCCAGCTCCAGGCCTCATCCAGGTAATTCCAACTGCTATAACACTGAGACTGAATAAGCATTTCCCTTTTGACTTACATACATAATTATCTTCCATCTATACCTTCTCATCCCTGCGTGACTCATTTAGAACAGTCTGTCCTTGTTACATTCACTTCTCTATCATAAGAACATAACATAAAAAGAAAGAACACTGCAGCAGATCTACTGACCCATGCGAGGCAAGTCCAAGTCACTTCCCGGCTTAAATCAATGACCCACCTAGTCAGGTCAGGTCACATCCACTTATGGAAAGGGCACGGCATCAGACCTATTAGCACAAGCCAGTCAGGTCCAACTCACACCCACCCACACCCATTCATGAATTTATCTAACCTATTTTTAAAACTACACAACGTCTTAGCTTCTATGACGGTACTCGGGAGTTTTTCCACTCATCCACAACTCTGTTACCAAACCAGTGCTTTCCTCAAGGAGCTAGGCAAAAGACTCAACAGGGTAACTAGGGATCCCAGGGCAGCTAGTTTTCTGTTCCAGCGACTCAGAGCTACTGTTCAGAGGGGTAATGCCTGCTGTATTTTGGGCACACGCCCCAGCTCTGAGGAGCTGGATGAGATTTTCGCATTTTAATCAGTGACAAACACGTAACAATATGTACTAGACATGTATCTCTCACACCTCATGTACTGTATATGTACTGTATATTATAACAATAAAATATACCTATTGGTAAAAAAAAAAAATGAAAAGATGGGGTGGTAGGGGAAGAGGAATATTCAAATATTTGGAAGAAATCAAATATTCTTCCTTGAACCTTTTATCCACGTCTCCGATATATATATATATATATATATATATATATATATATATATATATATATATATATATATATATATATATATATATGTCTGTCGTGCCGATGTGTATGTAATAATTTCGCAAAAATCATTCTGAACCTAACGAAAAAAATATATTTCATTGTGTTTGTTTATTATTAAATTATTGCAAACTTATCTAAAATATATTTAGTTGGACTAGGCGAAATTAAATTGCGCTTGTTATAATAAAGTTAGGTAAGTTTTCTATTTTTTGGTACAAAATTACTAATGTTTACATTAACATAAATGAAAAAATGTATCTTTAAACGTATAAGAGAAAATTTTAGAATGGACTTAATTTTTAATGAGTTCTTGCTAATTGCCCAGTTTTACCTATTCGTCACGACATACTATATATATATATATATATATATATATATATATATATATATATATATATATATATATATATATATAGAGAGAGAGAGAGAGAGAGAGAGAGAGTGACCGCACGAACAATACAGTGTGCGTGAACCCTAACACAATGTATATATTTCACTCACATTATTGCTCTTTGTTTCTAATGTAACTTGGCTTCACTTGTGCAGCTGTGAGACACGTGCAGCTGTGAGACACGTGCAGCTGTGAGACACGTGCAGCTGTGAGACACGTGCAGCACTGTACCGCTTGCTGCTTCCTGTGAGTCGCAGCAAACAATGAACCCAAGTAATTCATCATCTCTCTATGCGAGAAAATGATTTTTCGTCCCGTCGGGACGCAGGTTAATAAGGTCAACCTTATCACGCGCCTAACAAGGGTAAAATGAAGCCCTTGTACTGGCTTCTGAGGTGGGAAAAAATGCTCTTTAATATGGAGCTGTCGGGCTGGAGGCTTCATCTGTTCAGCTTCATAAAGTTCACATTAATCAATATGAACCAAGTGTTCTACCTCACCTCTACATTATAAAACAATAAAAATTAACACACACACACATATACAATATATATATGTCGTACCGGATAGGTAAAATTTGTCAATTAGCAAGAACTCATTTAAAATTAAATCTTTTCTAAAATTTTCTCTTATACGTTTAAAGATATTTTTTTCATATATTTTAATGTAAAAATTATTAATTTTGTACCAAAAGTACCTTAGAAACATTACCTAACCTTATTATAACAAGCGCGATTAATTTTAGCCCAATCCAACTAAATATATTTTAGATAAGTTTACAATAATTTAATAATAAACAAACACAATGAAAGATATTTTTTTCGTTAGGGTCAGAATGATTTTTTCAAAATTATTGCATACACAAATTTTCACTTGCCTTATTCGGCAAGAAGAGCGTTGCTATTTAAGCCAAAATCGCAAGTTTTACCTATTCGGAAAAGATTTGAATTTTTTTTCCAAAACTTCCCTTGTTTTTTTAGGTTACTCCTGGGCAAACATGTTTCACTCAAAACTAATTTTTACTTCTCTCTGTTGTGAACTTGCGTTTGTGTCACATTGTTTATGTCAGTGACTCACGACACCGTAATAAGACGATCGTCCTGGTGTTTTACGACTCACTAGGCAGTGTTGTAACCCCACCCGTACATTGGTGCCAGTGATGTAAGAATTACCTCTCTGGATCGCAACACTGAGAACCTGAGCAAGAAAATTACTACTCATAAATGCTGTGTTTTCCTAGTGAGTTTATGGAGGCTACTGCTACTGTGGCCCATTTTCAGACGAGGCGGTCTGGCTGCTGGCTGGATCCACCAGGCTGCTGGTGTTAGCTATACGCAGTGCAACGTACGCAGCATAGTCTGACTGATAAGAAATTGACTTGAAAACTTATCAAGTTCCTTCTTGAAGACAGCTAAAGATTTGTTGGCACTTTCCCTGACACGTGAAGGGGGTTGTTGCAGTTACTGAGCTGTTTCTTAATGAACTGAAAGTTTTTTGCCCCATTTAACAAGAATTATTTTCATAATAATTAATTTCCATGTGCAGATTTAGTACAATTCCCTCCAGAATTGTCCAGGTGTAAATTACGCTGTACGTATCTTTCTCACCTGCGTTCCAGAGTCTCGCTTGAAGGACTTCACGCGATCCCAGTGACTATATATGAGAGTACTGGAGGTTTCTTACCCTCCAAGCCTTGAGTTTCCCATCTTTTGGAGACGATCTGTTGCCATTTGCTTGTATGCTTGACCCATGTATTTTCCCGTTTTTTTTTAGGAAGGGGGGGGCGGTTCTCACTGAAGCTGACAGCCTTATCTCCAGCTGACTGTTTCAGTGATAAGTCTGAATTTCATCTAACTTTGAACTATATTCGATATTCTCTCTCACTTACAATTCGATATTGATCATGTAGCCAAGGTGTTATGACTTTATTGTCGTTCACCTTTTGTCTATAACAGTTGAGAGAAGAAAGAGACCGAAATCGTCTGTTGTTTCTATTTAAAATATTTTAAAAAATAATAATAATAATAATAATAATTAATAATAAATAATAATAATAATAAAAATAATAATAATAATAATAATAATAATAATAAAAAAATAATAATATAATAATAATAATAATAATAATAATAATAATAAAATAAGTAAAAATAATAATAATACATGCTAAAAAGATATAAATCCAGTAAAAACAATAACAATAATACATAAATACATACAAACACAAATACAGGAAATTTAAAATAAACGAGCAACACACACACACACACACACACACACACACACACACACAGGGTTGACGATGTTACTCAGTGACCATAATTCTACGCTGAATCAAAGAATTAATGTAAATTAAACGCCTGTTGTTGAAAGTTATCAAAATGACTCGATAGTAAGAGTGAGAATGAGACCCTGTAACGCTAATCACCTACAGTCAGCGAACAAGATACTCAGGAGGGCAGGACAAGGGCAAGACAAACAAGATACTCAGCAGGGCAGGACAAGGGCAAGACAAACAAGATACTCAGCAGGACAAGGGCAAGACAAACAAGATACTCAGCAGGGCAGGACAAGGATCAAGACAAACAAGATACTCAGCAGGGCAGGACAAGGGCAAGACAAACAAGCAGAGGTGGATTTCTTTACCCAGGTATTCCTTCACCAACATATACAACATTGATGATAATAATAATGAGAGAATAAGTTAGACTGAAATGATACGAATCAAAGCGACTCAAGGCAGTAGTGGTCACGACCAGTGTCAGTGTCAGTGCCACTCAGCCAGGGAAGCTGAAGTGACGCCACCTTGGCTGAAGTGACGCCACCTTGGCTGAAGTGACGCCACCTTGGCTGAAGTGAGCCAGCTTTCACTTGATTGTCGGGTTTAAGCTGGACAATAAGCGGAGCAGTGGGGGCCCAGAACTACTACACTCTGAATTGTCGGTTCACTGGTGGATAGGTCGTGCCGAATGGTTGTGTGACGAACGTCGAACAAAATGTAACATACTCGACGCACGTCACATACATTATTTAGACGTAATGAATGAAATATAGCACTACATAAATCGATTTACATATATCTAATGATCATAAACTTGTAAACAGCAACATGGTAAAGAGGAACTTTATAAAGAATAATAAAGATGGTGTATAATAAGAATAATAAAGATGGTGTATAATAAGAATAATAAAGATGGTTTAACTGTGAGATCGTATATATATATTTTTTATCACCAATGTGTCATCTAAAGGTTTTCACACTTTTATTTTCGCCTACACACGCATCTATAATTGTGTAAAAATTGATAATTATTCGTGGAAACGGGAAGACTGAGAAGAAAAAATCTCTAATTTCTTCGTTTTAATTCGTAATATATATTATGGTGACATAACTACAGTAGTAACTAAAATAGTGTTTTACTAAAGTTTCTCTCTCTCTCTCTCTCTCTCTCTCTCTCTAAAATTTATACAAGAATGTACTATATCTGTTTTTTTAATCCTCTTTAATGGATAGGCTCCATGATGCCAGTGGTGGGGTCTTGATCCAAGGAATTAGACTTGTCATCCACTTCCTTGGTTCAAACCTGATTGCTTCCTATTCTTCCCCCCCAGGCGATGTGTTTACCGCTACGGGTTTAGGGCTTCCCTACAAATAGTAATAATCATAATGAAAACAATAATAATAATGATAATGTTTTTAATTACATGTTTATATATATTTTTCTGATATGTTGTTGTCGTTGTTGTCGCTGGTGGTGGCGGCAGAAATGGTAGTGGCTGTGTCGGTATTGGTGTTGGTACTAGTGTTGGTGTTGGTACTAGTGGTGGTGTTGGTACTAGTGGTGGTGTTGGTACTGGTGTTGGTACTGGTGTTGGTACTGGTGTTGGTACTGGTGTTGGTACTGGTGTTGGTACTGGTGTTGGTACTGGTGTTGGTACTGGTGTTGGTACTGGTGTTGGTACTGGTGTTGGTACTGGTGTTGGTACTGTGTTGGTACTGGTGGTACGTGGTGTTGGTACGGTGGTTCTGTTGGTACTGGTGTTGGTAACTTGGTGTTGGTACTGGTGTTGGTACTGGTGTTGGTACGGGTACGTGGTGGTGTTGGTACTGGCAGTGGTGGTGTTGGTACTGGTGTTGGTACTGGTGTTGGTACTGGTGGTGATGTTGGTACTGGTGTTGGTACTGGTGTTGGTACTGGTGGTGTGTTGGTACTGGTGGTGGTGTTGGTACTGGTGGTGGTGTTGATGCTGGTGTTGGTGTCAGTACTGGTGTTGGTGTTCGTACTGGTGGTGATGTTGGTACTGATGTTGATGTTGGTACTGGTAGTGGTGGTGGTAGTACTGGTGGTGGTGTTGGTACTGGTGGTGGTAATGTTGGTACTGGTGGTGGTGGTGGTGGTGATGTGGTGGTAGTACTGGTGGTGTAGTCTGGTGGTGGTGTGTACTTTGGTGGTGAGTTGTGTGGTAGACTTTGGTGGTGTATGTTGGTACTGGTGGTGGTGGTACTGGTGGTAGAGTGTACTGGTGGTGGTGTTGGTACTGGTGGTAGTACTGGTGGTGGTAGTACTGTTGGTGATACTGTTGGTGGTAGTGTTGATACTGGTGATGGTACTGATGGTGGTAATGGTGGTGGTACTGGTGATGGTAGTGGTACTGGTAGTGGTGGTGGTGGTGGTACTGGTGATGGTTCTGGTGGTGGTGGTGGTGGTGGTAATGTTGGTGCTGAGCTGGTGCTGGTGGTCATACTGGTGGTGTTGGTGGTATTTTTAGTGGTAGCGGTACTGGAGGAAGTGGTAGTGGTGGGAGTACTCCTGAAGGTGGTACTGGTGGTGGTGGTACTGGAGGAGGTGGTACCAGTGGTGGTGGTGGTGGGGTACCAGTGGTGGTGCTTGACGCGTCAGGGGATGCAGGTGTTTCAACAAAAACTGGTCCTGAGGTTGTCTTGCTAGGTACCCGTCTCCAAGACTCTCACTGGAGGCACTTGTATTTTCTCCCCTTCTCTCTCTCTCTCTCTCTCTCTCTCTCTCTCTCTCTCTCTCTCTCTCTCTCTCTCTCTCTCTCTCTCTCTCTCTCTCTCTCTCTCTCCCTCTCTCCCTCTCTCTCTCTCGACGTCTTCATTCCGGAACTTTTGTGGTCGACGTAAAAATACTTTTTTTCTCTGCATGTTTGTGTTTGTGAGAGGGAAAAAAGTGGGGAGGAATTCTTGAAGGTTATATTAGTTATTTGTCTCAGTGGAGGACGTGTCCAGGATCTGCTTTTGTCTAAGTCACCTGAGATTCTGGTCTCCTCCTTACGGAACTTCTGACGTGCTGGAGGAACTTCTTGCATTGTTACGGAGCTTCTTGTTTTGTTATAGAACTTCTTGGTTACGGAGCTTATTTCGCTTCGTTATGGAACCTCTTTAGTTTGGTTAGTGAACTTCTTGTTTGTTTTCATAACTTCTTGCTTGCTTATTGAACGTTTTGTTTGGTTACACATCTTTGTTTTTTGGCTTGCTTAGGTAAATTCGTAACTGATTACGAAAGGTATTGCTCAAGGAGAGCAGTTTCGACTTTGCAGAAGTGTGCTTACACTGATACGAAAACAAATCTGCCCAGCTACGAAACTTTCGGTATCACTAATAGTGTTCTGAACGGTCTCGAAATGTCTTCATTGGTCACGAAACGCCGTTATTACCCTCTCTGTTGCCACCGTTACTAAAGCAAGGCTGCCAAAGAGCAGTTTCTCTGAACCACACTGCCAAAGAACGGTATTTTGTGGACTAGTCTTTGTTTAGGCTGTTAAAGGCATAGTTACGCTTATTTTTATGCGTATATCGTTACTCTGAAGAACTGACAGAAGGGCTGAGTGTACCTGGTACTATAAAAAGAAAAACGCAGACCAGGGTTGCGTACACTAGCTACGCAAATACATTCACCGCTATTGAGTGGAGGGCCAGTTCTCTCTCTCTCTCTTTATGTTGCGTCAACACAATCACCACAATCACGAGCACAGTACTTCCCTTTCTCACACAACCTGCTGCTTAAGAACACAATCACTGGCGCTCCAAAGTCTGCGAGGGTTCACATCTCCTACTGAAGAACACGATCACAGCTGCTCCAGAGAACAACAATATTAACTTCTGCTGTTTAAAAACACCATCATTGCCACTTCATGGAACACCAAGATTCACTTTTGCTACTTGAGAACACAATCACCGCCTCTGAAAGGAACACCAATATCCAGGTTTGCTGTCTGTGAACACGATTCCTGCTACTTAAAGGAACACCAATATTCATTTTTGCTACTTTAATATCGACGCTCCGACCAAAACATAAGGAACTTCAGCTGCGTGCATCAACCATAAATGCTATGCAAAAAAGGGGAAATTACAGTGAATACACCATTAGTTTCTATGCTAAAAACAGTACTTCTTTTCTCCTTTTTTTCCACTCCTCCATTCTCTCTCTCTCAGCATCTACCTCTTCACCCTCCTCTTGCTTCCCTTTCCTCACCCTCTTCTTCCACCTCTTTCAGTATCCGTTTCACTGCTTCCCTGTCTCATTATTTTACAAGTCCTTCCCCCACTTTCCTTTATTCCTGATTATCTGTTTACCTTCTTTCTTCGCTCCTCTTCCTCTCCTCTCCCCCTCCTCATTTACCATCCCCTATCGTCTACCTGCCCCAGCATCCCCTATCCTCTACCTGCCCCAGCATCCCCTATCCTCTACCTGCCCCAGCATCCCCTATCGTCTACCTGCCCCAGCATCCCCTATCGTCTACCTGCCCCAACATCCCTATCCTCTACCTGCCCCAGCATCCCTATCGTCTACCTGCCCCAGCATCCCTATCGTCTACCTGCCCCAGCATCCCTAATTCACCTCTACCTGCCCCAGCATCCCTATCTCTACCTGCCCCAGCATCCTATTTTACCTGCCCCAGCATCCCCTATCCTCTACCTGCCCCAGCATCCTATCCTCTACCTGCCCCAGCATCCCTTATACTCTACCTGCCCCAGCATCCTATCGTCTACCTGCCCCAGCATCCCCTATCCTCAACCTGCCCCAGCATCCCCTATCCTCTACCTGCCCCAGCATCCCCTATCGTCTACCTGCCCCAGCATCCCCTATCCTCTACCTGCCCCAGCATCCCCTATCCTCTACCTGCCCCAGCATCCCCTATCGTCTACCTGCCCCAGCATCCCTATCCTCAACCTGCCCCAGCATCCCTATCCTCTACCTGCCCTAGCATCCCTATCGTCTACCTGCCCCAGCATCCCTATCCTCAACCTGCCCCAGCATCCCTATCCTCTACCTGCCCTAGCATCCCTATCCTCTACCTGCCCCAGCATCCCTATCCTCTACCTGCCCCAGCATCCCTATACTCTACCTGCCCCAGCATCCCCTATCCTCTACCTGCCCCAGCATCCCTAT
This sequence comes from Cherax destructor, assembly GCA_009830355.1. NCBI lineage: Eukaryota > Metazoa > Arthropoda > Malacostraca > Decapoda > Parastacidae > Cherax > Cherax destructor. The sequence continues at coordinate 297,764 of WNWK01000456.1, forward strand.
CCTCAACCTGCCCCAGCATCCCTATCCTCTACCTGCCCAGCATCCCTATCCTCTACCTGCCCCAGCATCCCTATCGTCTACCTGCCCCAGCATCCTCTATCCTCAACATGCCCCAGCATCCCCTATCCTCTACCTGCCCTAGCATCCCCTATCGTCTACCTGCCCCAGCATCCCCTATCCTCAACCTGCCCCAGCATCCCCTATCCTCTACCTGCCCTAGCATCCCCTATCCTCTACCTGCCCCAGCATCCCCTATCCTCTACCTGCCCCAGCATCCCCTATCCTCTACCTGCCCCAGCATCCCCTATCCTCTACCTGCCCCAGCATCCCCTATCCTCAACCTGCCCCAGCATCCCCTATCCTCTACCTGCCCAAGCATCCCCTATCGTCTACCTGCCCCAGCATCCCCTATCGTCTACCTGCCCCAGCATCCCCTATCCTCTACCTGCCCCAGCATCCCCTATCCTCTACCTGCCCCAGCATCCCCTATCGTCTACCTGCCCCAGCATCCCCGCTTCCTCGCGTGCGTTACAGGTACGCACAAAGTGAAGTTATGGCGCTAAAGAGGCGATCCTTAGCGTAAGGTGCAGCTGAACACTGATTTGTGGAGGAGTTCATTAAAGTTATGTGACGACAGCTAAGCTATTAGTGTTTTTATTGCGGTAAATGAGCGAGATAATAAGGAGAGCGGCCAAAAGCGCACCGTCTTCAGGAAACGAAACAAGCAAGGAACAATTGGTAGACTGGAGAACCTGTAGATAAATGGCCCAGAGAACCGACAAGTTGATAAATTAGACACATGGAGTAGATGTAATCGACTCCATGGTGAGGGACTGATTACCTCAAAATCCTTCTGATCTTCACCAATCTTCTCTGTACCGGACAGATGAAGCCAATGTGTAGCGAAACGTTTCCACAGCTAGACACATGTTGCACATGTATCTAGCTGCGTAAAAAACACGGGGAGCTTCTTTAAAGATGCAGAGAGGTGCGCAGATGGAGCTATATTTAACAAGCTTCTATTAAAGCCGAAAGATGAAGCGTCCTGAGTCGGTGAGTTGAGCTTAAGTCAGTGGACCGCACGAGGCTCAGTGAGGCTGCAATTCATCTCTACACTATCAATCAAAAACACTTTAATTCTTAAGGTAATGATTAAACTCTCAGTGTATTCACACCGAGAGGTAGACATCTCTAGGTGTATAAACCTTGTATCTAGGTGTATAAACCATGTATCTAGGTGTATAAACCATGTATCTAGGTGTATAAACCTTGTATCTAGGTGTATAAACCTTGTATCTATTCTTAATGATACTTGTGAGTGAGGTGGAGATTCTGAATAACTCTTGCGTGAAATAATTTCTACAAGTGAGGGTGTACTAGACACATATATTTACCTGAAATGCGAGGATGCTGGTGGGGACTCGATCCTACTTCATTAATCGTGAGAGAGAGACACACTACATTCCTGGTTTAGAAAGACACGAGGGCAAACTCACGTGTCTTTCTAAACCAGTTTGTTGGTATCTATTACCAAGGTTTATACCTCACTACATACCTACCTGTTGAGTACCTCACAGGAGGAGAATGAATTTTATGGCGTCCCTGTGAGACTGTTAAGCCTTAGGTAAGTTCCTGTCTCACTACAGACCTTTCTCCAAACTCACGAAATCGTGATGACACGATTGCAGACAGCCCACGGTACGGGCGGGGATTGAACTTGCGGCAAGTGACTTGTATAAAACTCACAGTCACTCGCTGGTCTGAGATTTACGACTCATTAGCCGCGAGTTCAAGCCCCACCCGTACCGTGGATTCATTCTTTAAATTAAGCAGCGTGCGTGAGGAAAACAACGCTCCAAGACATACTAGACGTCCCACATTGCCTGGAGTAAGTTGCCCTTTACGTTACCGCGTTATTACAGGTGAACTCCACTTCAGTATAACATCAGGAATCCGATGACTACATATAGCTCCGTCCTATGAATGTACATGCCTGTCCATGTGGGTTTAGCGAATGAGTGAGGTAATTTACGTTAACTTAAGCTAACCCAGAAAAAAAAATTACCGAGGATTGAACCGGGAAGGAAAAAAACATCTTATTTAAGATACGTTGTTTAGAAAGCTTACGGGCTCTCCACAGCGAGAATGTTAAGGGAAATTACCGGAGAGTTTTCTTCAAGATCCGAGAATTTTGTAGAGGTCATACTCTCTTAAGAGTGGCATCGCTTTAATGTAAATACATGAGAGAGAGAGAGAGAGAGAGAGAGAGAGAGAGAGAGAGAGAGAGAGAGAGAGAGAGAGAGAGAGAGAGAGAGAGAGAGAGAGAGAGAGAGAGAGAGTGTGTGTGTGTGTGTGTGTTTTCCCCAGGATGACTCGAGTCTGGAACACATTCGTACAGCATTATGATGTCAACGAGATAAAGTCAGTTGATCAAATGAAAATGCTGGCCCACAGATGGATCCAACTTCATCCTGTTCCCTACTTGTATGTTTCAAAACAATAAAAATGCTTTCAAATGAGCTGATGTAGGTAACACTCTTAGCTTGTCAATAAAGTTAGGAATCCTTAACTTGTAAATAGCTTGTCAATAAAGCTAGGGAACCTTAACCTAACCCTGTCAAACCCTGTGTAAAAAAATAAAAGAGAGAGAGAGAGAGAGACTGAAAATTCTTGCCCCGCTTACCTTCTACAGCGAACACTCATGTTGCCTTAACTTAAATGACGATAAAGCAGGCAATATACCACGAATTCTGCGCACGCAAAGAAGATTAATAGTGAATGCGAAACTCAGAATGTACAGTGGTAGCGGCTCTCTTGAGTGAAGACACCAGAAAGGTCGTGTCTAACACCACTGTTTGGTCATGGTGAAACGGATTTTTGCCCTTCTGTTGCATACGTAACGACTCAGTGGTTCAAGGTAGTCTTCGTACACACGTTGACCTGGGGTTGAATCCTGTCCTGTTTATGGTGAATTTACTTACGATCGTTCTTTACTGTGTCTTCGTGGCTTGTCCTGCATTGTTAAGATCTCCTGTCAGCGACTGTATTGCATATACATACATATATATATATATATATATATATATATATATATATATATATATATATATATATATATATATATATATATATATATATATATATATATTACTGTTTCAAGATAATTGTATTCAGTGACCTCGGAAAATGTGGAAAAAAATCTTAATGATCACTCATACCGATTTCTTGTAAATATCCGGAATAAGATTCTCGTATACAACCCAAAATTAAATTGTTGTACACAGTCCTAGGTACGACTGGTGTACACAATCCCAAGGTAAAATTGCTGTAGACAGTGTAATAAAGATTTGCTGCGCAGCAGCTCGAATTATGCGTATCGTACGACGGCACAATGGTAATAGTGTGTACAACATACTATCACAGATATGCTGATATAATCTAAGGCCTCACTCTATCCCTGAGTGGGACAGAGTGGGACAGAGTGGGACAGGTACTATTATCACTTACGATTTATCGTTAATTTAGGCCTTAGTATCTACTCTTCATTGGCCTTAATATTACAGTCTCGTTTATATGTTTACATAAGATTACTATGTACTTTTATCAGCTTCAATTTCCTTTATATGTAATTAAATGACATATTGTTGAAAGGAGATGCCAGAAAATAAAATAGCTTTAGTTAAATAGATAGTCACAGACACATTAAAATTCTTGACATGGTAGACACAAACTTTCAGAAATGAGGTGTTCTCGTAGCGTGTATCTGAGCGTCACTCTACATCCATAGTATCTGTTACCAACAAACACCTACTTATTCTTATAACCAGTCATCATTCTGCATGGAGCTACTGAGTCTATATATGTAGGAGGAGGACGGAGGACCGAGCCTCCATCACTCTTGCCACTCAAGTGACCCACAAGGGCTTGCCGCTTTAAGGAATTTTAATAATAATCTACATTTAGGATTAAAAGCTCTTTATCTCCCACGTTAGATGGCGAGACGTCGAGCTATGACGCGTACGTCTTAGTTAACAAGACGTTGAGATGTGTTCTCAGGAATACTTTTCAGTAACTAGACGCCGAGATGAACAGTCAGGCATACGTTTTTTTGAAACTAGACGTCGAGATATACTCCCAGGGGAGTATATCTCGAGATATACTTTCAGTAACTGAACGAAAATGTGTACTCTCTAGCTTACGTTTTAGCCACTAGCCAAGACATACATTTTCAAGAGTACGTTTTAGGCAACGAGACGCTAAGATGTGCTCTCAAGTGCACGTCTTACGTTCTCAGATATCCAAACAGGAACAAATCTATCAGAGGAACAGTTATTACCGTTGATTTAAGCTCACCGGTTGAGAGAATTTAAAAGAACAATTTATAGAATTACTTATAACGAATGAATCTTCATGGGCGATGAATCTTGCACAACCCGTGTTTCCTAGAGAGTGATCAAGTAATATTGAGGTTGCTGGGCAGACTAATATTTTTGCCTTGACTCCCGAAAGTTGCTGCCGTACGTAACCATCTTTTACGGGAATCTTTGTAGCTCGGAGCATCAGTTAACAGGTGATGAAAGCTACGCAACAACGAACGTTAGTTCGAGGTCCTTAGGATGATGTAAGTGGCCTAAATGTGGAAATAATCAACTTAAAAGGCTTTGAGCTCAAAGTCTTTTAAGTCGTATAATTTCACAATTTCGGACTAACGTTCGTCGTTGCGTCGCTTTAGTCATCTGTAACTGAGGCTCCGAACTGCAAAAATTTCCGTAAAAGATGATTTTCTACGACAGCAACCTTCGGGAGTCCAAGACCAAAATATTATATCACTATTGCTACTACCGGCGATGTATCAACAAGTGGAGTGAAGGAGCCTCACGTCTGGGCATGACCTTAAGTGGAAGAGGGACGAAAAATAAAACCCGTCACAGAAAAATACGTCTGTTTAAGTTTCCAGGGAGAAAAGACGTCAGTTCTGGGTCCCCATTATGGAACGGGTCGTTTTCTGGGTCATCATAGAGAGGAACGAGTCGTTCCCTATCTCATCAGTGGCTAGAACGGGCCGTTCCCTGTCTCATTAGTAAATAGAGCGGAACCCTTCCTTTCTCAACAGTGAATAGAACGGGTCGGTCCCAGGTTCATGTTATGAGCTGAACCATCAATCACAGGAACTTAATGATGAGATTCCTGCTATTCTCGTTTGATCAACGTTGTCGCCGGAAGGTGCTGCTACCTTCTTCAACACGTCGTTCCCCTAATACCTCAGTGTTATATTATAGCAGTGTACGTAGACTGTATATCGATACCGACCATATGAATAAAAGGCCAAGGGTGCAGCATACACTTAGAACAACTTAACTGGATACCTGTTCTGGGACCTTGGTCACTCATTTGGAGTGACCAAAGTCCCGTTGCTTGTGTGATGTAGAAGCTGGAGCAATAAAATATTTAGAAGGGACATTATTCATGTCCAGACTGGGTAATTACATAGTGATTAGGTCTGATTAGGGATGCGGAGCATAATGTTTTTGATTGGTGAGTGTTCTTTTTTTATTTTTTCCTCCTCCATCTTTATCTTCTTGTTCATTCACTTCTGTTAAGTGCCGCGCGCGTGCGCGTGTGTGTGTGTGTGTGTGTTGATAAGTGTGGCGTGCACCGAGTACCTCACTTTATTCTGAGTGCACCACACAACCACACATCCTGCAGTCCCTCCATAATCAACCAAAAGCCAGGTGGCTCATTGCCACTGTAGGAGTCAGGCCCATTACGCCCATACCCAGGGTACACCACCAGTTGGGATCGTCATCCAATCAAGGTGGGGAGTTGACCTCCAGACTTGACTTCACACCCACACCCTCGTCTGAAGGTCAGTCTATTACTAGCTTTTAGGTGATTTAACACATATTCTGTTCTGTCTGTCTGAGACTATGAACCGAAGACGGTGAGCGTACTCATTCGTACTCTCCCATTACGTTGCTAAATTTGTTGCATATGCTGTAAATATTGTTCGAAATTGAATCTGATATTGGTGCTGGGAATAAGAGGATTCTCAAAAATAATTTTTGGTTTTAGCCTCTGCCTTTAAAGTTCCCTGATAGCCTCTTTTTCTGGTAATCTGTCTTACAGTCAGGTATCACACCCCTTCTAATTGTACCCATCATCGTAATGATAATTATCATCGTTACTGTGTCCGTAATGATAATTATCTTTATCTCCTGTGTCCGTAATGATAATTATCATTTTGCTATATTGTTTTCGTAAGCTACTCGCCCATTAAAAAAAACACGTTAATAACAGTGGTAATGGTTAGAAATATTTCTAACACTGATCATGGAAATAATAGAGATTACTCTTGTCGTTCAGCGATAACAACGAAAGGTTATTTTTTTATAAATTTAATGATAATTTTGTTGATAAGGCACGTATCAGGAAGGTCAGTCACTTGCGTAGGTGGTTAACAGAAAGGTCAGTCACTTGCGTAGGTGCTTAACAGGAAGGTCAGTCACTTGCGTAGGTGCTTAACAGGAAGGTCAGTCACTTGCGTAAGTGCTTAACAGCAAGGTCAGTCACTTGCGTAAGTGCTTAACAGCAAGGTCAGTCACTTGCGTAAGTGCTTAACAGCAAGGTCAGTCACTTGCGTAAGTGCTTAACAGCAAGGTCAGTCACTTGCGTAAGTGCTTAACAGCAAGGTCATACTGCGTAAGTGCTACACAAGGTCAGTCACTTGCGTATAGAGATTACTCTTGTCGTTCAGCGATAACAACGAAAGGTTATTTTTTTTATAAATTTAATGTTAATTTTGTTGATAAAGCACGTGGCAGGAAGGTCAGTCACTTGCGTAGGTGCTTAACAGGAAGGTCAGTCACTTGCATAGATGCTTAACAGGAAGGTCAGTCACTTGCGTAAGTGCTTAACAGCAAGGTCAGTCACTTGCGTAAGTGCTTAACAGGAAGGTCAGTCACTTGCGTAAGTGCTTAACAGGAAGGTCAGTCACTTGCGTAAGTGCTTAACAGGAAGGTCAGTCACTTGCGTAAGTGCTTAACAGCAAGGTAAGTCGCTAATACTATACACTGTTTAAAGGACTTACTGTACAATAAGTTCTGTTATTAAAAATTAAAGTGCAAAAACCGTAGAGTTTACAAAAAAAAAAACATAAATGTTTATAACAACTGTTCAGGATAAACAGTCTGGTTTGTTAACAGAATAACAAGGATATATAAACAAAGATATAAACCCCTTTTCCCTTAACATTTCCTCAGGAACGTTAAAAGAACTAACATCAATGACTATCACTTATCGTACTAGATAAATATTAAGATTACTAGCTGAAGATCTTCATCTCGCTGCTAGTTAAAAGATGACTACTATATAAAACACGAAAAATTGGCAAAACGTCTTTGATAAATGTTCTTTATCGGTGCAATATTTTGCAAAACATAGATGTAGAGGAGCAGCCTGGAGGATCCGCTTGACGTTGAATATCACAATTAGCAGAACATAAAAAAATATTAATGAAACGATCCCTGGGAAGCTTATTTACCTTTCTACATCTCCGGTTATAAACCCAGGGCGGTCATTCAGCCTCGATCCTCCGTTCTTTAATGTGAAGAAAGACACACTTGCTGTCCTCGCCTGGATGTCTGTAAACGGATTTAGGATTTCTCTCACCCAAGATTAAGATCTTTACCCATCTTGTGAGAGTCTCAAGAAGAGAGTCCTCGGAGGGAAAGCGAGGTCAGAGGTCAGAGGGCAGCTTGGTGAGCTCCCTCGGTCAACACACTATACAACAAACACGTAACCCTTATATTGAAGACATTAACGCCAACAAAGAGGCTCACTGCCTACGCATTACGACACAAAATCAATGTAAATGCACAATCAACAAAGCCAAAACGGGTCTTTCATAGTCAATAATAAATCCCTTTCACATGCAATCGAGCTGCAACAAATGAGTTAATGACTTTCCTTTAACTTTTGAAAAGCCGCCTTCCCACCACCTGAGCGTAACTCAGTACCGTAACTGCGTGTTGGGAAGAGCCAAATCTTCGTGCTTCCCCAGCCTCGAATCTTGGTATCGTCCTCTTACGTATCCGAATTCCGTCAGGACATAATCATATTTTTTTACGCCATTGAATTCACATGCTTAGAGCTGTTATACCACCTCGGCTGGTAATTCCCGAGTAATAGTGACTCCAGCTCTGCTTTAACGAAACTTGTGAAGCTCCCGTAACTGGCGAACCTTTAATGGAATACTTGACGATGTTCCTAATTGCTCTACTGAAATCTCCCAGCTCAGGCTAACAGATTTCAACACTATTTATGTGATAAATTAGACACATGTGCAACACTTGAGTATCTTTATTGTGGAAACGTTTCGCCACACAGTGGCTTCATCAGTCCAATACAAAGTAGAAAGTTGTAAGGAGAGGAGGAGTTTGAGGTAATCAGTCCCTCGGCCTGGAGTCGATGTGTTCAGTCCATCAATCTGGTAGTAAGTACAGTAGAAAGTTTCTACTTTGTATTGGACTGATGAAGCCACTGTGTGGCGAAACGTTTCCACAATAAAGATACCCAAGTGTTGCATATGTGTCTAATTTATCAACTCGTCGGTTTTCTGAACCATTCGTCTACATACTATTTATGTGACCCATCCTGCATGATGGAATAAGAATGGAAAACATAATTAGCTTTTGTTCCCACTGTGTAACTATCATACAAAAAAGAACAGCAGCACGCCGCTGATGTTTCCATTTTCGCTAAATAAAAAAATTAATTTCCCATGGGGAAGTGGGAAAGAATTCTTCCTCCGTAAGCCACGCGTGTCTAAAGGGCGACTAAAATGCCGGGAGCAAGGACTAGTAACCCCTTCTCCTGTATAAATTACTAAATTTAAAAAGAAAAACTTTTGTTTTTCTTTTAAGGTCACGCTGCCTAGGTGGGATACAGCGGTTTGTTGAAAAAAAAAATCTAACCTCAGCTGATTGTAAAGTCTTGCCCTCTCTGTTCAACTATTTACTGCTGCTTGAACATGAGCAACGAGTGTGAGGAAATTTGTTCAACCCCTGGAGCATTTTTTTTAAGTGGGTAGTTGACAAGACATTGTAAATTCCCTAACTTCTAATACTACGGTGTTTGCTAGTGTGTTTCCAACTTAAACACGGAATCGACAAAAATCCGTAAAGAGGAGAAACCTCAAGACGACGTTTTGGTCCGTCTTCGACCAATGCCAAGTCGTCTCAGTGTCATTTAACAATATAACGGATCGAAACGTCGTCCTAAACTTGGTGTTCTAAGTGAGGTTTTTTTTTATTTATAGTGATGGTACTGTGACTTTATTCTCTAGTTACCAACAATCATCCATGGAATTAATTATATTAAAAAACTTGCTGTGGGTTCTCTTAAAATTTTATCTTTCTATTCATTTTCAAATTTCACCTCACAAATATAATAATATAACACTGACGACTTTCTTTGTGCATCATAACAAGACTCTTAAAACCACTGATTTTTTTTTCTAAATAATTAAAAGGATTTAAGCCAATAAGGTTTTTTAATTCCTCTAAGTGGCCTTTAAACCAATTTAAATGATTTTAATTTAATCTAGAAGGTTTTAAACTCCTCTGAAATGGTTTAAACCCTTTTAAATAATTTAAAATGATTTTTTAAATCATCCAAACTTTCCTCGCAACAGAATTTAGAATGTTGGTAGATGAATCAGGGATTATTTTTCAAAATCAATGTTTTGTGTCTATATCCAAGTCTGTTAAAATAATTATTTCACCTACTTAACTTTGCAATCACCGTCGGCCTCTCTTGCGTCACCTTCACCCACATCTGCATTACCTTCAGACTCCTGAGTCACCTTCAGCTACCTGTGAGTAACCCATCACCTTCAATGTCCTTGAAACATTCAGTTTAATGAGGCTGATTCAGCTCTCACTCCCACTCAGGCTTCCTGCTCTCCATTCCCTCTCCATCGCTCTCTCTCTCTCTCTCTCTCTGTAAGATACATGAGCAACATATGTGTAGCCTAAGTGTGGCACATGTGTCCTGTTCATCTACTTATCGGTTTTGAATACCATTAATATGTTACACAATACGTATGTCTACATGTGCCTTGAATGTGGTCACGTGTCTCTTTTGCGAGTGTAAGGTAAGATGTTGATGAGTCGGACACCTGTGCAATAGTTGGGCATCTTTATTGTTGTCCTACTCATCAACTCGTCGGTATTTTACACTATTTTTCCAATAAAGTATTATGGTTCACATGGGTCCAAAGACCTGTCGGGGTCACCTACACTCCTACTGGATGTTTATTTAGCCTTCATCGTGACCCCTTTGTCGTCAGACGGACCCCCTGACAGGGTGGTCGTCTAAGGGTAGCTCGTCGTACACGTCCAATACTCTTATCTCTCGTGGCAGATGACACGACCCTCCCACTCCTGCCACTCGTGCGAGTCTCTTTTCATTATCCACTGCTTAAATTTAGGCTTGCCTTTACAGCAAGTCTCTTGAAGCAGTTGCATGTCTTCATACGCTAAAACTCTTGTAAAGTGTCGAAGATGTTGATAAGGAATACTTAAAATGTCGTGAAGATCATCACGATATGAGTATAGATTAAAACCATCGGCAGTTTAGTGGAGGGTCAGTGTTCTTCGTCGATCTGACCAACTTCTGACTCGTTGGTCAGAAGTTGGTTAGCAATGCCTCTGGTCCACTGTTGATGGCCAGAGCAAGTGTGAATTGTGCCGCTTAAGGATTTAACTTGCTCCATGTATTACCACTACAAAGTTAAGTTAGAGGATTTACAATACTGGTAAAGGGATCATCAAGTCTGATGGAAAAATTGCACTGCCTTCTGACTTGAAGTAATGCTGATTAATTCTCAAATTAGTATTTAATTAACCTCAACACATTAAGCTCAGTGTTTGGATACCTTTTACCCAACACCTGAAACCTTCCAGATGGATCTAATGTTTTTCATACATTTACATATTCTCCCTCCCCCGAACGCATCCAACGATAGTGAACTAACACTCTATACTTATTTTTACTACTAGGACAGGGTCACGGGGTGAGAGTGTTCGGAAACTTGCCTACGTGTTTCGAACCCAGGACTTTGCAGTTATTATCCGAACGCTGTCACTACCAAGCTACGAGCCGCCAACACTGACTGAAACTTGCTTGCTGATTGTTAGAGATGTATTATTCTTAGAAGTGACGAGGGCCAAGAAGTGACGAGGGCCAAGTTTGTATTCAACGGTTCACGTTCCTCAACTGCTTCAAGTCGCTGACAGTGAACACGTGTCTCTTGAAGGATGGGAAAGGCTTAAAGGACATTAAGCAATTATCAGTGATGGTCAGAAAATTTTCTCATTAATATTTGGGTTGACATGTTCCTGTGAGGTGTTTATAGACGTGAGTTTAGGAACACCTCACAGGAAGTTCTGCTTGAACACTCTCAGAAACTACTGCTGGAGGAATTCTCTTCAAGAGATCTTCGCTGATTCTTTATTTTATAATTTTATCCTTTTACGCAGTTTGATTTATTAAGCGACGATGTTGAGCCAAAAATTTCTTTGTACAATGGGCAAATTTCAAGGCCGTAAATCCTACACCAGTCTTACATACAAAACATATTTTATGATGTGGTGATACTTATAAATGACCTAGTCACAGCAAGGGAATATAATCATTATGAATGTTGGTTTAACGAAGGGAGCAACAAAACACCTCCAAGGAGCCTGGGTAAAATTTGCATACATCTTGCTGAGGATCCATCACTGAGCTTTCCATCTTGAAGCACTCAGTCTGTCTGTGTTCCTGACGGACAAATATATTCTCCTCTGGTTATCTGATTGTGACTTTTTTTGTGGTAAACGTTTAGCAGCAACAAAGAGAGATTTTTTTTCTTGTCAGTTTAAGCATTAGCCTATCAAACGTTTTAGTATTCTTTCCCATTTAACACATTTGTAATATAAATTATTATTAAGATCTCTCTCCCTCTCTCTCTTTCTCTCATATCACACACAACACACACTTATATATATATATATATATATATATATATATATATATATATATATATATATATATATATATATATATATATATTATTATAGTGTGTGTGTCATTAGAATTCTCAGTGTACCGTAAAGATTCTACCACTTATGTTGACTTTTATGTTACCATTTCTTACTACATGAGGATAATTGCAACCTGGTTTAGCTGGGCACTGATGCTCTGCAGTCTATGTAACTTCACGTTGCACAGCAAGTTGCACAACAAGTTGCAAAACATTATCTCTTCACAAATGAAAATAATCTACAACCCATAATGGTTTATACAAAGTGGTTCTACAAAGTCCATTGCTAGTTGAAAAAAAAAAAATACTGAATGAAAACTGAAATTAAATGGCCAATAACATGAAATAGTAATCCCAACTCACGACAAAATTGTGCCTCATTACCATAACAAAATAGACAATTGTGTAATCAGTAGAATATACAAAAAAAGCGAACCACCCGTGGTGTACTTGATGCATTGGAAATTCCTTGCATACATTGCAACCAATCACACATACGCCAAACAGATAGCCATTTACTGACTAGAGTAACTGAAGACTCCAGGTCTGCTTGATATGAGTAAGGCAGTTACGCTGTTTTCCTGCATATTAGAAATTTATTCTATTATAAAGAGTAAAAAATGGCATTACAACTATATATATATATATATATATATATATATATATATATATATATATATATATATATATATATATATATATATATATATATATATATATATATATATATATATATTACACACTGGTTGACACTGCTCATTATTAAGACTCTCTCCTTGGCGGGGTTGGTACACCCGCGACACTTTCCTGTCATTTCTCATCTGCATATAAGAAAGAATAATTCGCACTAAGAGAAGATTAAGACATGCATGCTACGCTGATCCTTTCTTAACTCTCACGCCAATTTAATGTATAAACTCTTAGTTTTTTTTTTCAAACTGTTGCTTGTATATATTTTGTAAATCACGCCTCTGTCTCTCTCACTGTTTCTCTCTCTCTCTCTCACTGGAGACTATGACAGGTTAATCAACGTGAGCCAGACGTTCATTGCTCGACGTTCTTTAGACGGTCATTACTTGTTTGGCAGACATTCACTGTTCCTAGTTCGACACATGTTCAGTACTCGACGATCTTCAGATGTTTATTGCTCGACGTTGGCAGAATTTACTATTTTTTTTTGCTTGTCCGACGTTTACTACTCGACGTTATTCAGACGTTTACTTCTCGACTTTGTTCAGACGTTTACTACTCGACGTTGTTCAGACGTTTACTACTCGACTTTGTTCAGACGTTTACTACTCGACGTTGTTCAGACGTTTACTACTCGATTTTGTTCAGACGTTTACTACCGAGTTGTTCAGACGTTTACTTCGACGTTGTTCGACGTTTACTACTCGACGTTGTTCAGACGTTTACTACTCGACGTTGTTCAGACGTTTACTACTCGACGTTGTTCAGACGTTTACTACTCGACGTTGTTCAGACGTTTACTACTCGACGTTGTTCAGACGTTTACTACTCGACGTTGTTCAGACGTTTACTACTCGACTGTTACGTTCAGACGTTCAGCTCATACTCGACTTTCCGTTCTACTCGACGTTTCAACGTACTCTGACGTTGTTCAGACGTTCACTGAGCTCGTTCAACCGATTGTTCAGACGTTTACTACTCGACGTTGTTTACATCGACGTTCAGACTACTCGACGTTGTTCAGACTTCATACTCGCTTGTCGACCTTCAGTGTTCAAGATCGTTTTTGGAGACTACTCAACTTTTCAGACATCTACTATCACGGTCAGACGTTATCGAGTTTGCCGCTGTTCGATCAGTCCATTAAAGTACGTTTGATGGCTTCTGTTGACGCAAGACTTGAGCTCAGCTCAAACCAATGATTTCTGAGATTTACGGCCTTCAGAGAATGAATATTAACATCGCAAATCACGAAAATCCTTCAGAATTTTTCCTTCTATAATTCTCATAAGTGATCCTTAGGCATTAATACGACGCTTTAGGGAAGACCGTAACTACAAAACAAAATCAGACAATAGCTTGGTTTGATAGCAAGGTGAAAATTATCTGAGCTAATTGCGCTGGTTGACAGTGCCAGTGAAAGGTCACCGTCTACAAGGAGTTGGTTGATCAGGTGATCTACGTGTAGGAGGCATCGTCTTAACGGGTCTTCAAGACGTTATTTCTCCTCGCCCGGAAAAAACACTGGATAGGCAAGCTGGCTTCTAGTCTGGGCTCTCCCGTTCTGCGCTGTGTTAAAACCGTATCTGATGTTTATCGTAGCATTCTGTTAAAAGAGTTCATTGTGTGTGTGTGTTGTGTGTGTGTGTGTGTGTGTGTGTTTACAATCTTCAGCCCCGCCCAAACGCCTTTGCAATGAGCTGATCTTCCTACCTTACGAGGCGCCTCTGCTTCACGGGTCGCGGGTCTTCGTCTTCGAATTAACACACATATTTGCGTCCCAGAGGTCGTCAGGGTGATGAAAGTGGCGTCTATCTGGCGAGTAGCGCTTAGGGGAGAGTGGGGGTGGGACGGGCGTGGCGCCGCCCAATTTGGACACTGGTTATGGGCGTGGTCCTGCTAGGTCTTATAGTCAAGAGAGGTGATGGTAATGGTGATAGCCGAGAGAAAGTGGTAATAATAATGAAAGTCATAATACCGTGGCTAAGCAGCTCACAACCCACCAGTTGCAAGTGACACCAGACGAGGTTTCGGTCCGTCCCGAGTCTTAATAATGGCCCAAGACGGACCGAAAGATCTAGTTTCATCCATAACTTTTGGGCTCGTTGCGATTATTGGTAACAGTGATTGTTTATGAGTTTTCATCTCATAGATGTCGCTAGAAAAGTAATCTCATTCTACTGTTGATTGGGTTATATTTGAGTGTTCAGTATGTCAGCTTTAAAGCCTGTCGACTACACGAAGGTCATTAAGGCTGCATGTCGTCTGTGCACCATTAGTCAAGGATACTTTAAATAATAATAATATAGATATTAAAGCGAACTCAGAATGGAAATACTGAGATATGCACACTTCCAAGTGTACACACACTGCTGTTCTCTGCGCAGTCACCTCGAGAGAGATGTGCTCGTTAAAATATATACAAAGTGAGCTGTGGTGAGCCTTACACAGACATGCAATTCCGTTTCCTCGGCTAATTTGGTGTAAAGGTTGTGAGCGTGATGAGAGGTGATTAGTCCAGGCGTTGGACGGGGGTCTGGAAGCTGGGTGTCGATAAACCCAGGGCTTCCCTGCTGGGTGTCGATAAACCCAGGGCTTCCCTGCTGGGTGTCGATACACCTAGGGCTTCTCCTGCTGGGTTCTGTGATGGAGTCAGCTTCCGAAGCCGTGTTTTACACTTCTAACAGCTCATCCCATGTCTTTTTGGAGTATGCAGCTCCTGGTTCCTCCTTCTGACACTAGTTTATGATCTGTGCATGTGTAAGCTAGATAATGTTTGTCAAAGGAACTTGTTTATTTACAATTGTCTGTGTGTGTGTGTGTGTGTGTGTGTGTGTGTGTGTGTGTGTGTGAGTGTAGCTAACAGGAACAAAAGCATAATTAAAAGCACAAGTAGCAGCAGTACAAGATAAACAAAAAGCCCCACTAGCAGATGCACCAACAAAAGAAACATTAATGGAAGCAAAAACAAAACAAAAACAAAAGCAACACAACACTTAGCAACAGGGGGATCACTTGCAGCACCGGACATTAGCAGCAACAGAAATGCCACTGTTACAAACATAAGTAGCAGCAGCAGAGCCAGTAGCAGAAGCCCCAGCAACAGCCAACCCATCAACAGCAACACTAGCAGCCACAACAAATAAACCCAGAAACTGAATTTTAGCAACAGTAGCCCCAGCAGCATTAGCCCCAACAACAGTCGCCCCAACAACAAAAATTTTAGCAACAGTAGCACCAGCAACAAATTTTAGGAATAGAAATTTTAGCAAAAGTGGCCCCAGCAAGAGTAGCCCCAGCAACAGAAACTCTAGCAACAGAAGCCCCAGCAACAATAGACCCAGTAATAGAAGCAACAGCAACAGAAATTTTAACAACAGTAGCCCCGGCAACAGAAGCCCCAGCAACAACAGTTTGTTCACACCTGGTCGCCTCCATCCTTCAAGCCGGCTCAGTTTTCCAACCGGTTTGTGTGTACGCCTGAAAATAATGAACAAGTATGTTTGTTTACAGAATTTGGTCCGTCACTGCAACACAGTGTATTCAGACCGGTCACTGCAACACAGTGTATTCAGACCGGTCACTGCAACACAGTGTATTCAGACCGGTCACTGCAACACAGTGTATTCGACCGGTCACTGCAACACAGTGTATTCAGACCGGTCACTGCAACACAGTGTATTCAGACGGTCACTACAACAGTGTATTCAGACTGGTCACTGCAACACAGTGTATTCAGACCGGTCACTGCAACACAGTGTATTCAGAACGGTCACTGCAACACAGTGTATTCAGACCGGTCACTGCAACACAGCGTATTAAGAGGTCTTCGCAGACAGTGTATTTAAGACGGTCTCCGCAACACAGCGTATTTAAGACGGTCTCCTCAACACAGAATATTAAAACGGTCTCCCCAACACAGCGTATTGAGGTCTCCGCAACACAGCGTAATGAGACGGTCTCGCAACACAGCGTAATGAGACGGTCTCCGCAACACAGCGTAATGAGACGGTCTCCGCAACACAGCATATTAAGGCGGTCACTGCGCTGTGTAAAAATCTAATACCTTCCCCACCCCTAAAAAAAACAAGGGTGGTCCAAATAAATACATAAAATAACTACTGTTTCTTACGATTTCTTTACTTTGTGCCAAAATACTGACAGATATCATCAGCCTTTAAAACATTAAGGAGGCGCCGGAGACGCGACCAAATAATTGAACCTCCGCTATACGTATCATTCCCGACGCTGAAAAAAAAACTGGACCATAATTATTGAGAAAATAACCAAGGCTATTTCTTGGGGGAGCGTTTTCTTGGTCGTTCACCGCGGAAACTGTAGTAGTTGAGTTTCATAACACGTCAACTGTTGTAGTTTCGTAACACGTCAGCTGTTGTAGTTTCTAACACTCGCAGACTGTGGTAGTTTAGTCTCTTAACAGGTAAACTGTGGTAGTTTAGCGTTTTCGTTTGTTCAGCAAGTAACAAGAAGGCTGATATAGTTCACTATTTAACTATTGAAACTGTGGTGATTAAACACCTCTAGTTAAGTAGTTTAACACGTGAAGTGTAGTAGATTAACACGTGAAGTATATTAATTTAACACGTGAAATGTGTGGCAGTGGAAATTATAGGGAATATGTTGGTTATATGTGACTAATCACCTTTTTAAAGTCACTATAAGACTACACATACACACACACACACACACACACACACACATACATACACACACACACACACACACACACACACACACACACACACACACACACACACACAGTGCAAGAAAATTATTCATTGTTATAATTTGTTTTACAAAATATGGAAATATTGGAATCAATGCTAAAATTTAACAAGGTAAAGTATGATGATGGAAACATCAGTCTACCCTTTAATTCAGGTGACGTTTCGTACGGTAAAGAAACGTTTTCCGGGAGGAACTCTTCTAAATAACAAAAAAGGCACAATACCGTGACTGGAACAATACACACACAACCCGCTCTCCAGTCCTCTGCCTTCCTACATCTCTGGTCTCTCTAATCTCAACAACTCTCTCCGTTCCTTAGACATCAAACTTACCTTTCGCCAGACTAACACTCTTCGCACTAATCTAGTTCATACCTCCCCTCCCTCCACAGATTCTCCTGGTGTCTACTCTATTTCTTGTTCCTCCTGTCCTCTTCAGTACTTTGGAGAAACTGGCCGATCTCTTTCTGACAGACTCAAGGAGCACAAAAATAGTGTTAGGCTTGCGACACTAATAATGCCCTTTTCTGTCATGTCAGAGATCACAGTCATCCTATTGATTGGTCTTCTGCTAAAACTGTCTACCCTACGTCCAACTTTCATAGTCGCCGCCTGGTTGAATCCTCCCTTATACACAACTTTCCCTGTATGAATCTTAGCCCTGGCTTTGTCTCTGTTGATGCTTTCCTCTCCCATTACATTGTTAAATGATCTAAACTTCAGAACACCCGTGACTTAACCTGATTCCTTCCCCTTTCATCTCTTCCCCCTTCTCCTTTTTTCTCCTATGGGTTTTCCTTTTTTTCTTTTCTTTTGCCTTGTATTTTGTCCTTCATTTTATTCGCCTTTCCTCCCTCTGTGTTCTCGTCCCACCCTTGCGGGCCGCTAGCCTCATTGCAGTGCTCCCTTCCTAGAATATGACTGTCTCCACTACTACTATTACTACTACTACCACTTCCACTACTTACTCCATTATTTCCCCACTCTCTTGTACCCTCCCCTGTCTGCCTGCCTATAAATACCCCTTCCTCCGTCTCTGTGTGTTTGTGTGACTTTGTAAATGGTCCAAGTCGGGCCGAAACGTCGTCGTAAGGAACTCTTCTCTCTGTTCTTCCTTCAAGTCCTCTGTTGTATCATAAATCTTCCTGGCGAAGCTTGGCAACCCCAACAGACATATAGTGAGAGGATCTCAATTACCCTAAAAATGTGTTAAATTATTACACTAAAACATGAAAATCACCGTGAAGAAAGTTGTGTTAGCATATTACGGAAAAAAAGAGATTAATTATAATGTAGCTGGCCATTGTTGAGCCTGTTTTGGCCACACCCCAGGCTGACCTGGGATGGACCTGTGTTGGCCAGGCTTCTGGCTGGCCAGGGCCTGGCCCGTCTTGGCTTCTCGTCCACCTGCCATCGGCTTCGCTTCAACGGCTTCGCGAAGTTCCACTCTGGGAACTGACAGCTAAATCTATCATAATTGACGCTTAGGCTAGTAGAACAAGGCCGAATTATATTCATTAAGTATATACCGACATGGTGGTCGTAATACGTTAGAATGTTGACGAGAATGTTTGTCGACGGCTTATCTCTGTGGACTGAGCTCGTGAAACCTGCTTCAAATGAGAGCCAAATTGGGGTTCGCTTTCAAATTCTAACCTATGACTAGACGGTGTCAATCATTGAGTTAAATTCCCTGTAGTTTAATTATACTTAAATTTCCCTAAGGCTGGTGTTTACAAGAATGTTAGTAGAAAATAAAGCTTCTAAATGTGTATATATATATATATATATATATATATATATATATATATATATATATATATATATATATATATATATATATATATCGTGCCGATTAGGTAAAACTGGTCAGTTAGCAAGAACTCATCTAAAATTAAGTCCTTTCTAAAAATTCTCTTATACGTTTAAAGATATATTTTTTCATTTATGTTAATGTAAGAATTTATAATTTTGTATCAAGAGAAACTTTGAAAACCTACCTAACCTTATTACAACAAGTGCAATTTAATTTAGCCTAACCCAACTAAATATATATTTTAGATACGTTAACATTAATTTAATAATAAACAAACACAATGAAATATTTTTTTTCGTTATGTTCAGAATGATTTTGGCGAAATTATTGCATACACAAATTTTCACTTGTCTTATATGGCAAGGTGAGCGTTGCTATTTAAGCCAAAATCGCAAGTTTTACCTAATCGTCACGACATATATATATATATATATATATATATATATATATATATATATATATATATATATATATATATATATATATACATATATGCTAGGAATTCGCAAGAGCAGGCCGAATAGGTAAAACTTTAAGGAGCATTAAAAAATACAAATTTTAGAGATGCAAGCTGCAATTTTCAGGCATTATTTGTATGGTAACAACAAAGTTCTGTGCAAAATTTCAGGCTATTTCATGCCCATTTACCCTGCAGCATCATGATCGACTTTTAATCAAATTATACACCATTGAAAGCAATCAGTTATAAATTATTGGTTGTCAGGATAATAATCAAGTGTACGTGGTTTATATCAATTTTGGTTGTGAAGATTGTATAATCAAATGTACATGGGTTATATCATTCATCAACTATTTAATTTTAAACTATTACAAGTTATAAGTGAAGTCTTTCTCGGTGTGGAACTTGGGCTTCACTTTCCTGGAAAATATTCTTTGCCTGATGTATCCATCTCTTGCCTTCTGTCCAGTCACTTGAGTGCAGCTTCACTCATCTCTTGCCTTCTGTCCAGTCACTTGAGTGCAGCTTCACTCATCTCTTGCCTTCTGTCCAGTCACTTGAGTGCAGTTTCACTCATCTCTTGCCTTCTGTCCAGTCACTTGAGTGCAGCTTCACTCATCTCTTGCCTTCTGTCCAGTCACTTGAGTGCAGCTTCACTCATCTCTTGCCTTCTGTCCAGTCACTTGAGTGCAGCTTCACTCATCAGTGTTATTCCTCTCTCAACAGCTTGAGTGTTGTTTGGCCACTTGGGAACCTCCAGTGGAGTCTCAATAATTTTCAGAACCTGTTGATCTGATAGAGAAGCAATGAAAGGAGGCTCAGTTTTGAGTTCAGTCTTCCAGTCAATCAGGGAATGATAGTTCTTTGCTTGCCACTTTAGTTTGGGAATCACTACTTTTCTTGAGTTGACAATAGGAGCCACATTGTCATACTCTTCATTTTCACTGTCATCCTCAACATCAGTGTAGATTAACAAGTCCTCGTCAACAGCATCAGCAGAATCTTCACCATCCTCATCAGAGCTCTCAGTTCTTTCTTCTGTATGCTGATTCTCTCTCTAATTTTTCTTATCATTGAGACAGCTTTGTCTCTCACAGTCATGTCTTCATCAGCGCACATA
Organism: Cherax destructor; assembly: GCA_009830355.1. Classification (NCBI taxonomy): domain Eukaryota; kingdom Metazoa; phylum Arthropoda; class Malacostraca; order Decapoda; family Parastacidae; genus Cherax; species Cherax destructor. The sequence goes on from WNWK01000456.1 coordinate 318,683, forward strand.
CCAAGAAGCAGCTGATCTATGTCAGCAAAGTAGGAATTTCTTTGGACAGTCTTCTTTACTATCTTCTTTTCTTCACTGTTCAGATGTCTCATAAATTGCAGTGACTGGAAGTCGTTCTTTGGACCGTGTCTGACAAAAGGTGCAGCTTGATGTGGAACCACGTTGAAGCACTGAACTTTAAAATCATAATGACGACTCTTTTCAGCTCCTGACTGGGTCTTGATCCTACTCCATAAAGTATTCCACCTTGACACAAACGGTGGACCTGGTTCAAGAGCAGCCAAGTCATCATCAACCACACCTGTGATCACTCCTTTGCAAATCCTATAGAAGTATTTCTGGTCCCAGGACAGATCCTCTGCCACCTTGTCATTCAGAACAGGGAAATCAGTGAAATTGACTGGCTGCAACAATTGGCAGCTCAAACAGAGGATCCTTGATTTGCTTGCCAATGGGACCTCTCTAATGCTCAGGACCACTTGGCTTACCGTCATAGTGGTAAAAAACAGCCCGGAAGAGCAGGTCATTTCCATGAAGCTGACAGATGAAATAATGGACTGATGACCAAGCAACATTTCAAGATGGTGAATGGCTCCATTGTCAGCTCTGACATTGACATTTACGTTAGTTCTGTCACTACCAATACATACAACAGCTGCCGAGTTAGTTTATGTTCACCAGAAATGTATAGATAGTCTTGGCAATCTCCTTTCCATGGCCTGACTTCGGAGTCTCACATGAGTGAGATAGTCATTGCTGGGCTCCACTATGATGACGTAATGATCTTTCATCACTATCTTTGGACTCCATTTATTGGTCTTCTCATTCGTTGTCATTACACGAATGGATGTCTTCTTACCATCAAAATACAGTGATGTGATATTTTCCAAGTTTTCTAGTTCATTTTCTTGCCTCTCCATTCGCTATTTGTGTCTGGCATCTCGTAACTTCTGTGGTCTAATAACTTGCCTTTATTCGTCCTTGGTGATAATGTCATAGTCCATTAAGGTGGTGGAAGCAATGGCAGCTCCAACATAATCACTGAGAAAGTTAGTTAATGTTTATAAATATTGCAGAGTACATAGATACAGTACATAAAACACTGCGCTGCGCTACTTAGTAATACAGACATATTCAAAAATTTCATTCGCAAATGCTGTAGGCTAAACCTCAACCAATCAACTTCATATTTGGCACTGAATCTAAGATGTATATAAGGAACAATGCCTGAAGAGTGCAGCTTTTACCAAAATTTCAATGCTCCCTATAAAACTGGTCAATTAACAAGAACTCATTTAAAATTAAGTCCTTTCTAAAAAAAATTCTCTTATACCTTTAAAGATATATATTTTTCCATTTATGTTAATGAAAAAATTAATAATTTTGTACCAAAAGAACCTTAGAAAAACTTACCTAACCTTATTATAACAAGCGCAATTTAATTTAGCCTAATCCAACTAAATATATTTTAGATAAGTTTACAATAATTTAATAATAAACAAACACAATGAAATACTATATTTTTTTCGTTAGGTTCAGCATGATTTTTGCGAAATTATTTCATACACAAATTTTCGCTTGCCTTATTCAGCAAGAAGATCGTTGCTATTTAACCCAAAATCGCAAGTTTTATCTATTCGACACTACACACACACACACACACACACACACACACACACACACACATACATACATACATACATACATACATACATACATACATACATATATATATATATATACATACATATGTATGTATATACTGCAGCAACTGTCTTTCCAGGATGAAACTAATACAGTTCTTTAAGCAATTAACTAAAATTAATTCACTGTTTTGTGCTTATTTATTCTCAACTTAATAACATCCCTAACAAACGTCAAAGGTGCAGGCTTTTATTCCCGTCTCCAACACTAAAGTTCGACAGATTACTTTACTTTGATCGCTTAAACAACATGTCAAACCCAAGACCACTCTCCTCCACTCACTCGGATGCACACGCTCACACGTGCCTGTTGGATACTCAAGCCTACACCACTCTAAACCAACTTCACACTCTCCTACCAACACTTCAACTTCTCCCTGATTTACAAACACTCTTAATCAGCCTATCATGCTCCTCCATCCTTTCTATATGACCAGATCATCTCTGCAAACACTCTTCCGCTTTGCCTTCATACATTTCGCACCACCACCACGTCTAACTTCTTTGCATCTTATTCTTCTCATGATATTCACATCACACTCTGGTCTCAGACACGACCTGTCAACTCCCTCGACACTACTCCCAGCTGCAACATTCACTCACCATCCTTCACACCTATACAGCTGAGTAATAAGAAATAATCTTAGATTGGCAAGAAGATTGCCGAAGAAAGTGAGCGGAAGAAATTGAACGTGATGTGGAGAGGAAAAAGCATTAGTAAAAGAGAAAGTAGGAGAGAGGAAGAAAGAGAACGATAGAGATTGGGAGAAAGTGGGGGGAAAAAGAGTGGCAGATACAGAAGAATGAGAAAGATAAGCAGATGAAAGGACATGAAAGGAACATATTTTTGCATGGAACGCAGGCAAGAGAGAGATATCATAATCTACACTTGGAAAATCCTAGAAGGGATGGTCCCGAATCTGCACACAGAAATCACTCCCAAGAAAGTAAAATACTTGGCAGGCAGTGCAAAGTACCCCCAATGAAACGTAGGGGCGCCATTGGTACACTAAGAGAAAACACCATAAGTGTCCGGGGCCCAAGACTATTCAACAACCTCCCACCATGCATAAGGGGAATTACCAAGAGACCCCTGGCTGCCTTCAAGAGGGAGCTGGACAGGCCGGGAGGCCTGGTCGTGGACCGGGCCGCGGGGGCGTTGACCCTCGGAATACCCGCCAGGTAGACTCCAGGTAGGTAGGTAGAAGATTAAAAAAACTCACAAAAGCGCATATAAACTCCACAACTGAGAAATAACATCCTATAACGTAAGACTAAATGTAGAATTTACCAAAAAAAAAAAAAAAGATTAACGCTAAAAATAAATTAGTCTAGAAAAGGTCAAGTTACAGCAGCAGTCAAGCTACAGCTGACATGGCAATCCTTTAACATTTAATACCATGTATCTGCAGGTCGCTCAGTATAAACAAACACACAAAGGCTCGCTGTCCCGTTCCTGTGTTTATTTACAAATGCCCAGAGTTTTATCTCGTAAATCAATACTTGGCTCATTTGAATACAAGGTATTCTCTCTCTTTTTGTGTGTTTGTGCTGTTTAACCCGACAATATCATTAGGGACAAAGAACAATTTTGATTCTTAAGTAATTTTCTGTGCCTCTGTTCCAATTTGCTTATTCTTCTTTACATTTTTTTTTTTTCATTTGACTTCTCTAACTCTCTTACTCTAAGAAATGCAAATCATCCTGCCACTTATATTCCTGACATTCTTCATCCTAACGTCATTTATATATATATATGTCGTGCCGATTAGGTAAAACATGCGATTTTGGCTTAAATAGCAACGCTCACCTTGCCATATAAGACAAGTGAAAATTTGTGTATGCAATAATTTCGCCAAAATCATTCTGAACATAACGAACAAAATATATTTCATTGTGTTTGTTAATTATTAAATTTATGTTAACGTATCTAAAATATATTTAGTTGGGTTAGGCTAAATTAAATTGCGCTTGTTGTAATAAGGTTAGGTAGGTTTTCAAAGTTTCTCTTGGTACAAAATTATAAATTCTTTCATTAACATAAATGAAAAAATATATCTTTAAACGTATAAGAAAAATTTTAGAAAGGACTTAATTTTAGATGAGTTCTTGCTAATTGACCAGTTTTACCTAATCGGCCACATATATATATATATATATATATATATATATATATATATATATATATATATATATATAGTACAAAAGATTTAAGAGATACATTGTTGATATAAAGATGACATATACAGTACACGAGGTGTGAGAGATACATGTCTAGTACATATTGTTACATGTTTGTCACTGATTATAATGCGAAAATCTCATCCAGCTCCTCCGAGCTGGGGCGCGTGGTCAGAATACAGCATGCATTACCCCTGTGAACAGCAGCGCTGAGTCGCTGGAACAGAAAACTAGCTGCCCTGGGATCCCTAGTTACCCTGTTGAGTCTTTTGCCCAGCTCCTTGAGGAACTTAGATGCACTCTTTTCCCATGAGCCAAGGGTCTCTGAGCCTATGGGAACAAACATATAATGATGGGCAAGTTCTCCATATTTTCTCGACTTCTGGGACTCCCTGAAGGTGGCAGCTGCCCCTCCTTCCTCCCTGGTGTATTGGAGATAGGTATCAGCCAAGGTAGATGCACATGTGTAGTCCCACACCACCTGCTTGCCGTCTGTCCAGGCTTGAAGGGTGGTACCATCTGGACGCTTTTGGCTGCCATCAGATCTGCATAGTTGGGGTGGCTCCCTTACTGCTGGGCATCCGGCTGTTGTGAGACTCCTCTTGGTAATATTATTAACCTCTTTATGTCTTGCAAGCTTTCCCTCGGATTTACGACACACAAGACCATGGTACCCGAATCGGTCTGCTGCTTCACTGCCACAAATACACCTGTGTTCGGCGTGAATAGGGGCGGCAAGTCGAAGGGCAACACCAATGCGGATGGTCTGTGGGTCGAGGCGTGTGCCAAGGCTGGAGTTGGGAACAGCTAAAAGAAAGTCCCCTGCATGAGGAGCTCTCACTGCAAGGAGGCGGGCTCTATCCTTCCCTGACACACTCTGAAGCATTGCTGAGGCTATATTCTCTACTATTGGGCCATCCCAGTGCGACTGTTTGCAGTTGTTGGGGGGAGCAGGCCTGGTTTCAGAGCCTGTTAGATTATCCCAGATCCTGGCTCCATCAACGAACTTTTGGTCATGGATTCCAGTCGTGTCCCTAAGATGTTCAGGGAGAATTGCTGCTACAAGCCCTCTGGATGCAATGCATGAAGACAGGAAAGCAGGTAGAGCAATCTGAGATTACTTGCGGACTCCAATGCCTCCTAGTCTGACTGGGAGTGTAGCTTGGTCCCACTGCCCATCTTCTAAAGTAAGGTTAAGTACTTTAGTAAAGATTTGCCTCAGGATACTGCCATATTCGTGCAGAATAGGGTTATCATATGAAGGAGCACATCTTAGGAAATATGTCAACCTGGGTAGACTCAAGCATTTTGTGAGAAGGTACAAGGCATCATGGGTGTCAAGATTGCCTATTCGTTGTTCCATTCTCCTCAATTCTTCCAGTTTCTTCCTGAGAATTGTGTCAATGGCATCGCTTCCCAGAGGTGCTCCAAGCAAGACACTATTAGTAGGGGTAATGACTGTTGCTCCTGGTAGTTTTGATATCACTGCATCTATCACTTGTTGATTAACTGAGATGATTTCACATTTGGATGGATTCAGGATGAGACCCATTTCCTGTCCCCGTGTCATCACCTGTGTAAGATCATCTAGAAGGGACTCCTTTGTACCTGCTAGTGTGCCATCATCCAGGAACCAGATGTTTAGCTCACTGGTCAGTCTGACTGTGATTTCCCTAACTGCTATACAGAAGAGAAATGGTGCTAGAGGGTCCCCATATATATGTGTGTGTGTGTGTGTGTGTGTGTGTGTGTGTGTGTGTGTGTGTGTGTGTGTGTGTATACACACACCAGCCGGCTCCTTGCCTGCTTCCTGCCGGCTACTTGCCGGCGCCTTGCCGGCTCTTGCAGTGGACAGCGTCCACAACGGAACACCCAGGTACTCCTAATAGAGCTAATTAAGGGTTATGATCCGTGGAAATCGAATGTATAAGACGATGGAGGGTGTTGGTGGCGAGAGAATGGAGGATGTGGTGGGGGGATGGTCTGGGGGGAAGACGATAGGGAATTGATGGAGTTGATGGAGTAGGGGTTGTCAAGCAGGCGCCAGGGGATGGTAATTGAGAGGATATATTAGTGACATAACGAAGATATTGAAGAAGGAGTAGGAAAAGAGGAGGAGGAAGATAGGAGGAGAGGAGAAGGAGTAGGAAGAGAAGAGAGGAGGAGACAGAGAGGAGGAAGAGAAAAAGATGAAATAAGGAGACGGACGGTAGAGAGGAGAGGAAACAATAAGAGAAGGTAGGAGAGGTAGGAGACGGAATTTTTTTTGGACGTAGAGAGAAGATATACTAATATATATATATATATATATATATATATATATATATATATATATATATATATATATATATATATATATATATATTATTAGTCATTTTCATTATCATTATAAATTGCAATTTATGCATTTGAAATTCATTTATAATTAATTCCATCTTAATCATGAAATAAAAAACAATTGGAAAATAAACGTCGCTTCCTCAACAACTGCATAAAATTTGTATTACAAGAGATATTTAGTGTTTTAATTAAGGAAGTAATGTACACAATATATCTACTTATTAACAGGGAGGAAAATGTAAAACTCGTAGCTGTATACAGAAACTTATTCAAACGGAGAATGTTCATCAGTAGTTGGTGAAATCGTATTGCTTATTAGGAGAGAGAGAGAGAGAGAGAGAGAGAGAGAGAGAGAGAGAGAGAGAGAGAGAGAGAGAGAGAGAGAGAGACGATTCATCTGCATCAGCTGATAAGGCTTCTCTATCTTTATACATAAAACTCCGCGTTCGGTGGTCCGCGTGTAAATAATAGATCAGTGTTATGTTAAAAGAGCTGTAATATGTATGACGGAAATGCCACTAATAAGAGCCGTAGTGGCAGGTGAAGACACATCACACCTGTCGTCCGCCACTGAATAGCTAAACTCTGGAGAAAAAGACTTTTATTGCATATTTCAGAGCAATTGGTTGTCCTTCTGACTTTTTATGAAATTTTACATACGACGAGTACGCAAATAACTGATGTTATATTGTGAAGTAAAACATAAAGTAACATTATATATTTCAACTGCAAAATGAAGATGGTCAACATAGGCAACATGGAGCAACAGTAGCTAGACGAGGTGGGCTCGTATTGCAACATCAGTGTCAGCAGTAATATCAGGAGCAATATCAGTAACAGCCACACACGCGAACTAACACCAACGAATGTTGCAGTTTGCAATAGCAATAATTCAACTCAATTGCCACAAGAACTTAAGGTGGCAGCAGCAGCAGCGACAGTAATAGAACTCCACAAACAGAAGGAGGACCCTCCACAACAGTAATAAAATGCAGCAAGCAGGAGGCCGTCTACAACAGTAATAAAATTCAGCAAACCGAAGTAGGACTGTCTACAACAGAAATTAAAATGAAGCAAGCAGAATTCGAACTGTCTACAGCACAAGCATCAAGGGAACAATTCAGCCAGTAGATCAGGACCCTCCACAATGCCGCCGCCGCTCCATGGTTAATCTGCTTGACTTCTTAATGCATTGTACCACTTACTGCCACGATCACCAATAATCTGTTACAGTGGTCCTCCGCCCTCTTAACTCTTCCTTCCGCTGTCGCCTGGTGATATAAGTCACTTTATTACCTCACGTCCAGCTTTCCTTGACCATCTCTTACTTTTTTTTTTTAACTTCATGTTCCTTTCACTTCAATAAACTTTGTCGTTTGCAAAAGTTTTTCTGAAAGTCACTTTCTATTTTTTTTTTTTCAGGTTTAGTAAATATTATGTTTCTATTTTCTGGCACGCTCTTTAAACACGTAGTTATTCTCTATGTGATTAATTAGGGGGAATAATAATTGAAGGAAGAGGGGAAGAGGTGGAGATGAAGACAATAAACCGGAGGTGACTTATCTAGTCTCATCTGAAACTTATCTGAAACTTGTTGAACACGTAAACAAAGAGATCTTAGGGAAAACAAGAGAAATAATATAAGTTGAAGGGAAGCACAGTAGAAAAATGAGAAAAGCCGTAAAAGAGGAATTCAGAAAAGCAAGAGAAGAGAAGCGAAAAAGAAAAGCCGGTCATTATATATATATATATATATATATATATATATATATATATATATATATATATATATATATATATAAAATTATTTTCTCTTAGGTGTTTATACAGGAATTAGGTCATTTTTATTCCACCATATAAGACTGTACTAATTTCTGTCTCCCGTGATGTTTTTTTTCCCCACAGAATGACCGGCTTTTCTTTTTCGCTTCTCTTCTCTTGCTTTTCTGAATTCCTCTTTTACGGCTTTTCTCATTTTTCTACTGTGCTTCCCTTCAACTTATATTATTTCTCTTTTTTCCTAAGATCTCTTTGTTTACGTGTTCAACAAGTTTCAGATAAGTTTCAGATGAGACTAGATAAGTCACCCCCGGTTTATTGTCTTCATCTCCACCTCTTCCCCTCTTCTTTCAATTATTATTCCCACTAATTAATCACATAGAGAATAACTACGTATTTAAAGAGCGTGCCAGAAAATAGAAACATAATATTTACTAAACCTGAAAAAAAAAAAAAATAGAAAGTGACTTTCAGAAAATTTTACAAACGACAAAGTTTATATATATATATATATATATATATATATATATATATATATATATATATATATATATATATATATATATATATATATATATATGTATGTATAATATAGGGAGGTATCACCTCTGAACTGGGGACCCTCATCCTCAGAAAAAAGAATAAACTTACTTCAAGGAAAACTCAAAGTTCTCCCCGGAGCTGTTTGAATATTTTCTTCTCCTATCACCCCCTATATTCTATATTTTATGTGGACTTTATTTAACGACAAAATACATTGACGAAAATACAATAGGGAATAGAACAACATAAATAACATCTCAGAGCTACATCTCCCGGCAGTGGGCCGCGTGACCAGAATGATGCAGGCATTTTCCCTCTGGATCGCAACACTGAGTCTCTGAAAGAGAAAGCTGGCCGCTCTGTGATCCTTAGTTTCTGTGATGAGCTTTTCACCCAGTTCTTTGAGAAACTTTAGAGCACACTTGCCACATACTCCAAGGGTCTCTGATCCTACTGGGATGAAGTTATAGCAAGATCATATTTACTGATCTTCTGAGTCTCCCTGTAGCTGGCGACTCCATTCACTTCAGCTTCAGAGTATGTCAAGTAGGTGTCTGCCATTCACAGTTGTTTCTTACAGTACCATCTTTGAAAACCACAGCTTTATTCTGTTTTTATTCTCTTTCTGTTTTATATGGAATCTGTGGGAAATTCGCTGATTCCCCGTTATTCCTAAGTCTTGAGGGAAAAGAGGGAGTGGAAGGACGTCAAGAGAGGGAGTGGAAGGACGTCAAGAGAGGGAGTGGAAGGACGTCAAGAGAGGGAGTGGAAGGACGTCAAGAGAGGGAGTTTGGGAACTTCAACATAATTCACATGTGCACATACACTGTTGTCACATCTTTAACTACTAAGCTCTTAATTGTATGTTAATTTAGTGTAAATCCTTAGTGAATTAATACTGAGTCTAGAGCATAATCACATAATCTACATTCTTAGCTTAGTTAAACTTAAGTAGCCTAGAATATACTATTATGTTTAAATAGGCCTCCACAATTACAACACAGTGGCAGACACTGGGTCGGAGGGCAGGCAGCTCACAGCCTACCTATGCCAGAATCTTCAGTCACATCACAAAGCGTGGATAGGAAAGGATTTTTCCTAACCCGTCACATACATAAAACCACAATGACAAGACTACATCCTCTTGTCTTACTAATCCAGGTGATAAACTGAGACTCACTATAAGTTATTCCGCGGTATTCCCAAGGATTTAGAGACCTAGCACACCCACACATCAGGGCGGTAAGCTCCTGTTAATTGTACAAATTAAATGCATTCAAATAGGTACTTTAATGTTAACTAACGCCCCGTGGACAGATTACACCCACTCAGACCTTCAGGAGATCGGACATGCGTCTACATCCTGAACACAAACTGCTCTTGTCTAGATAGAGGTAAGAATCCTATGTTATCTAGGGAGGGGATGGTAGGTTCTTGGATTGGATTGAACTAATGATCTGATTGGAACCAGCTAATCAGGTCGCCAGTTACGATAACATACCTCTGTTCTAGACAGCAGCTGCTTGACATAGCGGAATCGGGTCGTCTAAGGGTGGGAGAAAGGCCTGAAAGCCTTCCAGATATTTTTTATTTTGGTAGGGGTCCTTGGTCTCTCATGTCCTGTGGAGAAATTGTACCGATATGGGGTTTGGTTGGTGAAAGTTGCAGGGAAAAAGAAAACACATGTCCTGGGTGCTATTAAGGCGGATGTGTCTGGAGGGGCTGAAGGAGAAGTGTTGGGAGGGTTGGGGTTGGGAGGTAACGAGAGACCGTAAAATACTCTGGGTCAGGTAGAGGAGAATGAGTGTGGGTTGAGATGAGAGATGCTGGGAGGATCAAGTGGATATTTCCCATCTGTATCCTGTTGGCTTCCAGAATATCTGTAATGCCTAACCTTGGGAGATGGGCTGCTTTTGTCCTATTTTCCTTGGAGGCCTTATTCTGTTTCTATCCTGGTGCAGTTTTTCTTACCTTTTTATCTCCAGTCTCTGTCCGCATTCTGTTCTTCCTACATCCTGTTTTGCCCCCGAAACACTCTAAAAGAACCTTGCATAACGTTATTTTAATAGGATGCACATTGCTCTTCACAAACCTCTATGTCATCACAAAACACTTGACATAATCGGACTCTTGGTTCGGTGCTGCAGACGTTACAATGGCCATAACTTCTCGTTCCATTCTTCATCTCCTGGTTCTGTGTATGTGTATGCATGTGTGTGTGTGTGTGGAGGTGTTTTAAAAGTGCAATACACAAACACAGGGGACAGACCTAATTCCCTATACTTTGAACCCAACCCTTCACCTCAAAAAAATTCACAGTCCGCTACGTTGAAAAATCCCAGCGAATAAAGAGAAAAAAAAATGTTTTAAAAGATAATTTTAGCCTCGCTGTCGCATCTTACGCGAGTTTATCATAATTTTAATAATCACCAAAGCTAATAGATATATTAGAAAAGAAATAAGCTTAAACACGAGCCTGGATGAACAATAGTCTTTTAATCACACAGAGGAAAAAAACTTGAAATCCTTAATTGGATTTAATACTATTATGGACAAAAAGTCATGGTTGCTATAGCCGGAGGATACAGGCGTTGCTTCCAACGTAAGACTGTAGCATATAATTACCACATAACAGCATACTCCCAGACTGCCGTGTCATCCAAGTCATATCTCACCGTGGCAGCGGATTGTCTGCCTCCTCCAGATCAGGCAAAGAATGACATTCTTTTTCTCAATGCTGTGCGAGAAATTCAGCCTCTACACAGAGGTGAAATATGGTACAAAATAGTTGCTTTGGCTCATGCCACTGATGCCACTAATGGATCGCATACTCAGCTTACCATGGGCATTATTTTCCAGTCATGGGCAGCACCTGTAATTAAGTTTATAATGAAGTTATTATCAATATATACCGCCTGTGGGCCTGGCCTTGCAGAGAATGGGGATGCTAGCAGACTTGGCCGAGGTGTTATTGTTTCTTAGTGATTTTCGTCTCTGCGTGTCTAATTTCATACGTTATTTTTTCAATAAAAATTAAAAGGAAGGTTGAAGGGTTAACTGGGATTATAACCTGTCAACTACACAAGGGTGATTAAAGCTGCATGACACTTGTTCAACATCGTAAATAATGATATATATATATATATATATATATATATATATATATATATATATATATATATATATATATATATATATATATTTATTTATTTATTTATTTATTTATTTATTTATTTATTTATTCGAAAATTTGTGTATGCAATAATTTCGCAAAATCATTCTGAACCTAACGAAAAAATATATTTCATTGTGTTTGTTTATTATTAAATTATTGTAAACTTATCTAAAATATATTTAGTTGGATTAGGCTAAATTAAATTGCGCTTGTTATAATAAGGTTAGGTAAGTTTTTATGGTTCTTTTGGTACAAAATTATTAATTTTTACATTAACATAAATGAAAAAAATATATCTTTAAACGTATAAGAAAATATTATGGAAAGGACTTAATTTTAAGCGAGTTGTTACTAATGTACTAATTTTACCTATTCGGCACGAATATATATATATATATATATATATATATATATATATAATATATATATATATATATATATATATATATATATATATATATATATATATATATATATATATAGTGGAACCTTAATACTCAAAGTCGATAGGCTTCAAACCCCATTAACCAAGCAGCTATGTGACGATCATAATAAATAAGCTGTCCCACTATATCTGAAAACAATGGAGTTCAAAAAGATATATAAACCTACAATGACTACCTATGAGATAGAGAATAGACAAAATTACTGTACTTTTAGAATCCTCGTCCCTAACTTAGAAAACGAAACACACACAAAAAAACTTTGATATAGTGAACACCTTTAAAATGGACCACAAATGGATGTTTTCGAGAGTGAAATTTTTTTTCTCTAAAAGAAAATCAAAATTTTCTAAAACAATGGTAGTAAATAGTTATTATCTGAGAAGCGTTTTGACAAGAATTTATTTTCAGATATAAAAAAAGAACCCAGTGAATAACACATTATCATTTTTATAACTTAAAAAAAATAAGATGCTGTTCCTGTGATGGACCTGCATAGGAGTCCTGGACCGGCACAGGAGCCATGGACAGTCATTGGAGTCATGAACCCGCACAGAAACCCTGGACCATCACAGGAGTCCTGGACCGGCACAGAGTTCTGGACCGTCACAGGATCCTCGGACTGTCACAGGAGCCATGGACCGGCACAGGAACTCTGGACCGTCACAATATCCCGGACCATCACAGAATCCCTGAACCTGCACAGGATTCCTGGACCAGCACAGGAGCCCTGGGCCAGCAGCGGCAAGTGGAACCAATCACTGCTATGGTTAAAGCTGATTTATGCGGAATTACAGTATCAGTCAGCGGAAAGCTGAACATGCATGGAAATTACTGGGTCTGTCCGTTGTTCGTTTTCGCTTCGATCGAGATATATTGGATAACTAACACGAAACACTTTGATGGGTGGTTGTTGGAGAGAAGGACTGGGGCGGAGGAAGGGATGGCCCTTGGAGAGATGCAGGATGATAGGGGGTGTGGGTGGTGGGTTTGTTGGTGGTTTGGGGTGGGTGTAAGACAGCACCTCTCATGGGTGATGGGTGCTGTATGTGGCAGGTGCTGGGTGGGGTATGGGATTGAGTGGTTGCTTTGGGGTGGTATGGTGAGTGTGGATCGTTATGAGACCCACAACACGAGTATGGATTATTATACAATCCATACTCACTATGCCACCTTCCTTCCCATTTCCCTCTTCCTCTTCCCTCCCTTTCCTCTGCTCCCTCCTTCACTCACATTACTACAACAACCATTTACCAGTGTTTCTCAAACATGAATAAAAAGCCACAACACTGTGACTGTACAATACACAAATAACCCGCACATTCGGCCCGACTTGGACTGTATGTGCGGGTTATTTGTGTATTTTTCAGATATGTTTCGTATTTTATATTAAAGATAATTCAATGGGTTATTTATTTAAAGAGTTTGAGATTTTAATTTAATTGACCTTCTGAAGTTAAGGACCACGGGACCACTAGTGGAGACCATCAGGTGTCTCAGTGACCTGGAGATCAGTGGGGTCGCTTGCGGAGATCAACCTGCATGTCTGTGGTCCTGTAGAAGGCTGGAACCATTTGTGGAGACCATCAGGTGTGCTAGTGGCCAGAGAGAAAGAGGAACGGAACCACATCTGTACACACACACATCTCCCCATTCCCTAATTAGCTCAGGTAAGGCTAGCATACCCACGATGATTGCAAGCACAAGCCGACAGCATCTGTTCCCCCCACACACCGTGGCAATTCTCAACAAAACATATAGCCTGAGAACTCCTGTGTTGCCAGAATGTTAGTAAACATTATAATAACACACAATCATCAAGAGGGAAGAGCCACCTGCAACGCTCCTCAATTCATTTACAAGTACAGTCCCATAAAATTGTTTTTTAATCCGTAAAGATAATTAACGAGTTCCTCACCAGGGAGCCCTACGCCATTTCTTTAATTACCTCGACCCCGAGCCATGATGTAGCCTCTCTTAATTCACTAATCAGAGCTTTTAAGACTACAATCAAAATGTTATATGTCGGCGGGGTGGGACACACTCCCGGGGAGACGGAGGCGCACACTCGGTGAAAGGGTAATTGTTATCAAGGGACGCCCCAGGTCCACCCCCTTCTTCAGGGTGGTCCTGCCTCGTCTGCAGGTGGAGTGTTTGACCCTGGAAGGGCACGGGGTCGAGTCAGAGTTAGAGGTCTTGACCTGAAGAGGGAGAGAGCGCACGAGAAATCGTCACAGCACAGGTCCCAAGGAGAGTTGTGTATGGAAAAATATACACATAAGCAGTATAATGTGATCCTTTATAGACAACGTTTTGCCCACACAGTGGGCTTTATCAAGTCACAAACAGACCTGATAAATTATAAATTAGACACATATGCAACACTTGGGTATCTTTACTGAGGAAACGTTTCGCCACACAGTGGCTTCATCAGTCCAATACAAAGTAGAAAGGTGTAAGGAGAGGAGGAGTTTGAGGTAATCAGTCCCTCGGCCTGGAGTCGATGTGTTCAGTCCATCAATCTTGTAGAAAGTACAGCACAAGGCCGTAGAGGTGGCTTATATACTGTAGTCAGGTGAGGTGAAGCAGGAGGAGGCGGGGTCATAGTGGTACCATCCACTAGTCGAAGTAGGTCTTCGTCCAAAGGTTGGACAAGTTTTGAAGAATTCGTTTGTATCAAGATCCCAAGATGTTGCTGTGTTAGACAGGATGTAGATGAATGGTTCAGAGAACCGACAAGTTATAAATTAGACACATATGCAACACTTGGGTATCTTTATTGGACTGATAAAGCCACTGTGTGGCGAAACGTTTCCTCAATAAAGATACCCAAGTGTTGCATATGTCTAATTTATAACTTGTCGGTTCTCTGAACCATTCATCTACAGATCTGATAAAACCCACTGTGTGGGCGAATCGTTGTCAATAAAGGATCACATACTGCTTATCTGTGTATTTTTCCATTGTGTCGGGATTTTATACCATTTATTTCCACCGAGAGTTGTGTATATTATGAGTGTTATGACAGCGATCTCAAAAAAGAAAACCGATTCCTAGAAAGAGTTCCATCGAGCGGACGTTCAAGAGATGTTAAATGTGATGTCTTAAGGAGGTACAAACAGGACATCAAAACTTAAACACAATTTATAGAAGAAATTCGATTTCGTTAAAGGTCCATAAATAACGCAACTTTGTCTAAAGTTTCCTCTATAAATTGTTAGTTATTTGCGAGTTATTCTTGCCAGGTATTGTAATTTATTCCTCTGCTGTAGTAAAGTTCACTCTATGAAATTTGATTGCCATACAGGAACTCACACACACGTTAGGAAGTACTTCTTCAGTCATAGAGTTGTCAGGAAGAGAAACAGTCTGGAGACTGATGTAGTGGAGGCAGGATCCATACATAGCTTTAAGAAAAGGTATGATAAAGCTCATGGAGCGACCAGTGAAGAGGCGGGGCCAGGAGCTATGATTCGACACCCGTAATCACAATTAGGTGAGTAAAATTAGATAGGTACAGACACACACACACACATTCACTCACCCATAAAACAGGCCAAGTATCTATCGACAAGTGCCTTTGACACCTAGTAACCTCCTCTTCCTCCCTCCTCCACACACACATTGTATATTTTTATTAAGAAAAGCTCATACATATCTACTTCTAATACCTCTGTAGTTAGTTTCTTATGATTAACCAAGCCTTATGTAGTGCATTAGGGTCCCAAACCTTGCACTTCACATGTGCACTAACATCATGTACAATAACATCATGTACACTAACATCATGTACACTAACATCATGTACACTAACATCATGTACACTAACATCATGTACACTAACATCATGTACACTAACATCATGTACACTAACATTATGTACACTAACATCATGTACACTAACATCATGTACACTAACATCATGTACACTAACATCATGTACACTAACATCATGTACACTAACATCATGTACACTAACATCATGTACACTAACATCATGTACACTAACATCATGAACACTAACATCATGTACACTAACATCATGTACACTAAAATCATGTGCACTAACATCATGTACACTAACATCATGAACACTAACATCATGTACACTAACATTATGAACACTAACATCATGTACACTAACATCATGTACACTAACATCATGTTAACTAACATCATGTACACTAACATCATGTACACTAAACATCATGTAACTAACATCACGTACACAACATCATGTACACAACATCATGTACACTAAAATCAATTGCACTAACATCATGTACACTAACATCATGTACACTAACATCATGTACACTAACATCATGAACACTAACATTATGAACACTAACATCATGTACACTAACATCATGTACACTAACATCATGTACACTAACATCATGTACACTAACATCATGTACACTAACATCATGTACACTAACATCATGTACACTTGAATTACTGAGAAAAGGATTAGAGAAAACTCTTGGTATATAGACACATTTTGTTGAAAATCACGACTCCGCAGACTGACTACAGGTATGTTATGGACGTGTTGTTATATACGTGGTGTACACGTAGGTAAGGCAGCCAGTTAAAGATACAATAAAGACATCACAAGTTTACACACCTCCTCGCTAGAAGGCAACACTCCCCAAACCAGTCATCAAAAATAATTACTAAAATAATCACACTGTACCTTGGCAATCGCTTCTCTTAGTGCTAGATTAACCAACACCTTTTGTTTTATATCACCTGGTTTTTTGAAGAGCATAAACCTCTGTTTTTCATGTGAGTTTTTCAGTGTCCCCTTAGAGCAATGTTGTCTAGCCTTTATTAACTTGCGTATTTCAAACTAAATTTGTCCCAACCCGTGCACCCCTATCTCAAAAATAATTCGATATCATAAAAATTATTGAATTAGCATCCAAAATATATTAAATTTATATTTTATTGTAGATTTGTAGAATCAAAGTACTCTATATATATATATATATATATATATATATATATATATATATATATATATATATTATATATATATATATATATATATATATTATATATATATCAAAAGATCACAGTAAACAGGTGATACAATATGTCAAGAATAACCTATGAAAATAGAATTCCAAGCGCTCGTGACTACTCACATTATCAGAATTATCAAGTTATTGATATGTAGATCACAAAATTGATTAAATTTATATTTTATTGTATTTGATATATATATTATATATATATATATATATATATATATATATATATATATATATATATATATATATATAATATATAATATTATTGTAACCACCACGAACGAGTGGTATTGATCAATAACAACACTGCACTAGCCAGGGTTCGAACCCATGTTGTACTGGCCCGTCATTGTGAGCTACAACAATATATAAATAATATATAATATATAAATACTGCTCGTAGCCTAGTACACCAAACAGGGATGAGAATGAAATTAGCTTGAAAGCTCCCACACCTCCGTATGTCCTCGGACCAAGGTAAAACACATAGTCCCTGTGCTGGGTGCTTGGTTCTTGTAGGATTGAGTGGTCCTGTGGGTTAAGGCGTCATGTGGTTCTCGCTCACAATGACGTGCCAGTACAACATGGGTTCGAACGCTGGCTAGCGCAGTGTTATTGATATATATATATATATATATATATATATATATATATATATATATATATATATATATATATATATATATATATATATATATATATATTATATATATATATATATATATATTAATAGACAGAATGCAATGACAGAAAACACAAACATGAATACATTGGTACATACATTATATCAAAGATTATGAATCTCCTCCAGTTTATCCGAAGTCAGACGCGAGCCCAGTATGCAGCATGCATTTTTCCTCTGGATGGCCACGCTGAGGCGCTGGAGCATGAAAGTGGCTGCCTTTGGGTCCCTGATGTAGCCGATGAGTCTGGAACCCAGTACTTTAAGAAAACGTGTGGTTTCTTCCCCCACGCTCCCAAAGTCTCTGATCGCACTGGGGCAAATTGATACTGTTGGCTTATGTCCCTGTACTTGCCGATCTTGTACTCCTCCCTGTGGTCAGCATCTCCTCCCTGTCGCCCGACACTGTGATGGATATAGGTGTCAGCCAGTGTCGACACACAGGTATAGTCCCATGGTAAGGATCTTGCCATTCTTCCATGGATAGATGGTGATCCCGTCGGGGCGATTTGCTGCGTTTTTGGTATTGTTGGCTGCTAGTGATCGGGGCTCTCTGCTGGGCATCCAGCTGTAGCAAGGGTTCTCTTTATGATGTCGTTGACTTTACTGTATCTTGCATGCTAACCCTTGGTTTTGGAACAGTTAAGACCATGTAGACCATATCGGTCGGCTTGCGCATCGCCGCAAATACACGTATATTCCGTGTGAATTGGGGAAGCAACGCGGAGAGCCACTGCAATACGGAGGGTGTTAGGGTCGAGGCGTGTTCTCATTGCCGAAATGGGAACTGTTTGGAGACTTGCAGTCTCCTGTCTGATGTTACAGCCCTAAGCATGTTGGCAAATATCTTTTCAGCGATGGGGCCATCCCAACTTGACTGTTTGTAGGCCAGTGGTTTGGTGCTGGAGCAGCAGAGTCTCCCATTCAGTGATGGTACTGGCGTAGCTAGGGTCCTGTTATCCTGCTGAATCACTGAGGTCGTCCGGAAGAATTTATTTTATTAACTCGTTCGATGCTAAAAAGTGTACAAAAAATAATCTCCATTTGGCTGAGTCACAACTCACCCCCCCCTCCCAAGAAGTGCATGCACCCACTGCAGAAGTTGCACTCACCCACCAGGGGGGTTCATGCACTCACTGCAGACACTCCACTGAGGTGCATGCAGTCCATCTGTGACACCAGCTCCCGAAGGGTTTACGTTGATCATGCAAACTCCATTGGCTGAGTCACAACTACCCCCCAGGTGCATGCACTCACTGCAGAAGCTCCACTCACCCACCAGGGGGTTCATTCACTCACTGCAGACACTCCACTCACCCACCAGATGGTTCACACATGGGGTTGGACAACTCTGCCTTAGAGCTAAACATTGTAGCAAAAATATTGTTCTGTTACTTGTGTCTTATTTACACACTTGTCGGAAGTACGACCTTCCACTCACCTGCCTCTCCGAATTATTATTGCTAAAAATTTACAAGCACTTTGAAAAAAAATATTTGATTGTCTTACTTGATCTCTATGATTCTGGTTCATTACTTCATTTAGAATAGAAAAAAATTGGATTAGTTACTTTGCCTGAAAAGAACGAATAAATGTTTCCTTACCTAGAACAGAAATATTATTTTGTCCTGAAGAAAAATAATAGACAGGTTTGCTTTACGTGAAATATAAATATTAGATACTTACTAATCTTCAGGTCGTAGAGTTGACGCTGCAATCTGAAGAGTAGTAAGGTTGTAGCGTTGACGCTACGACCTGAAGAGTAGTAAGGCGTAGCGTCAACGCTACGATCTTTCAATGGTTAGGTCAAAGAAAGTGCTTCTCACTAAGGCCCTTTTACACTGATGCCAGGTAGCCCCTCACTCTTAATCATTATGCACTGATTCATCTGCCATGACTAACTTCAAATACTGGTTAGATAAATACTTGAGTGAGAGGGGTTTGATTTGAGTGGGACTTACATGAGTTATAGGGTTATCAAAGATTATTCCTTGAAAATGGGTTGAGCAAATATTTTTGTTAGTTTGGGTTTGAGAAAGATTTGCTTAGTATGGGCCAGTAGGCCTCCTGCAGTGTTAATCTTTTCTTATGTTCTTACAGTTATTATGCAAGTCTTCTTTTCCCGTGTTTACCAAACCAAGCCTCAAATTCCTTCCATGCAATGTTGCAAGTATAAGTTAACTATTGTCAAATTTTCCTGCTATAATTCTTCAGTTGTAGCCGACCTGAGTGTAGGCAGACACGAAAACGCACGAAAGCTATCGATTAAATAAGTTTTATATCGTAATTTCCAATCAAATTCTCTCTTAAAGGAGTTCGGGAAGGAGATTTTACTGACAAGCTTCAAATATCGTAACTTTGCATGCATTACCGAGCAGCAGAGTCGTGTCTAACTGGCACTAAATATTTCAGAGGTCACTTAACTTAGGCAAGTATGTAGACTAACTGTGAAAATTTACACTGTTGTGAAGTGGAAGATGCACAAAATTAATGTGAGCTTGAACCAACTCTTATCGGCTTTGACCTCCACTTTCCATGGATTGTAAAGCGGATATTTTATCATCGCAAATCTATGTTTCCGAGAACTTTTACCAAGTCCACTGGGCTTCCCTGATGAGACAGACCCTTCATGCGACTTCCTTTTTAAGACCTGTGCATCGTAGGTTAAAGTCGACACTACTGTTTTCTCCTCATATTCCCAAAGCCATGAGGTCCCTTGAGTTTGTCCAGCAGGTGGCCACGAGGCCGATGGCCTCACACGTAAATGGCCTGGTCGTAGTTATCACGGTATTAGACTGAATAGGGCCAGAGCAAGCAGTGCCTGCAAGGCATTTATGCTAAGTTTTATGACGGAGTATTTCCATTTAGCCCGCATGCAGCTGCATATATCATTACATATTACTGGAGCAGTGCGCCGTCTGACCATGAATCTGCGGGAGCCTGGCAATCTGCTCCCGTAACCAGCCCGATACGCTCTGCTTCAGGAGTTTCTGCTTGGATCACCTCGTCTGCCATCTGATAAAACAGTAATAACACAGCCAAATTGTGGACCTCGACACGACGATAAATTTCTTCTGACGGGAAGCCAGCTTTTATGTGTAAATGAATATTCAATTAACACCACCAAAACAGATTTCGGGCCCTACCTGCCACGGTCCCAGGTGACTTTCATGGGCTAGGAGTGAAACCCACGTCCCTTCCAGCCACGGTTCCAGATGACTCTCATGGGCCTGGCGTCGAACCCAGGTCTGCCGCGTCTTGAACCCCAGGAATGTTCGTCTTGAAATCACCGTTCCTGACTTTTTGCGTTAAGTGTTAGAATATCTGAATACCACTGGAGAAACTGTTACCCTCGTCTCATGATACACACCAAGGGAAAAATTAGGTGTCGAAAGCGATTTTACAACAGGGCACATGAGAGTACAAGGGAAAATATGGGAGTTTATAGGCACAAGAGTCTACATAGGTACATTCGCTATGTACACTGACGCACATTACAACACTTAAGTTTTAGTGGACTTGTGATAGTATATAAAAAAAAAAACAGACCTGAGGAGACCAGTGTCTCTGATGCTGCCACAGATCTTATCTAGACAGGGGGATAACAAGTAAAGAAATGGACTTTCTCTACATTCTCCCTTGATGCTGGTGAAGTGTTCTGGATCCAAGGAATAAAAGACTCCTCACTTTTAAAGAATCAAACATAATTACTTCCCGTTCCCCACGCTTTGTATGACACCAACGGATTTAGCGCTTCCCCCACGAGTGTAGTAATTTCATCATTCGTATTCGATACTTGTCATGCGTGAGGTGGTCACTAGCTGCTTGTCATGCGTGAGGTGGTCACTAGCTGCTACTCATGCGTGAGGTGGTCACTAGCTGCTACTCATGCGTGAGGTGGTCACTAGCTGCTACTCATGCGTGAGGTGGTCACTAGCTGCTACTCATGCGTGAGGTGGTCACTAGCTGCTTCATGCGTGAGGTGTCACTAGCTGCTACTCATGCGTGAGGTGGTCACTAGCTGCTTGTCATTCGTGAGGTGGTCACTAGCTGCTACTCATGCGTAAGGTGGTCACTAGCTGCTTGTCATGCGTGAGGTGGTCACTAGCTGCTTGTCATGCGTGAGGTGGTCACTAGCTGCTACTCATGCGTAAGGTGGTCACTAGCTGCTACTCATGCGTGAGGTGGTCACTAGCTGCTACTCATGCGTGAGGTTGTCACTAGCTGCTACTCATGCGTGAGGTGATCACTAGCTGCTAGTCATGCGTGAGGTGGTCACTAGCTGCTACTCATGCGTGAGGTGGTCACTAGCTGCTTTCATGCGTGAGGTGGTCACTAGCTGCTACTCATGCGTGAGGTGGTCACTAGCTGCTACTCATGGTGAGGTGGTCACTAGCTGCTACTCATGGTGAGGTGGTCACTAGCTGCTACTCATGAGTGAGGTGGTCACTAGCTGCTACTCATGCGTGAGGTGGTCACTAGCTGCTACTCATGCGTGAGGTGGTCACTAGCTGCTTGTCATGCGTGAGGTGGTCACTAGCTGCTACTCATGCGTGAGGTGGTCACTAGCTGCTACTCATGAGTGAGGTGGTCACTAGCTGCTACTCATGAGTGAGGTGGTCACTAGCTGCTACTCATGAGTGAGGTGGTCACTAGCTGCTACTCATGCGTGAGGTGGTCACTAGCTGCTACTCATGCGTGAGGTGGTCACTAGCTGCTACTCATGCGTGAGGTGGTCACTAGCTGCTACTCATGCGTGAGGTGGTCACTAGCTGCTACTCATGCGTGAGGTGGTCACTAGCTGCTACTCATGCGTGAGGTGGTCACTAGCTGCTACTCATGCGTGAGGTGGTCACTAGCTGCTACTCATGCGTGAGGTGGTCACTAGCTGCTACTCATGCGTGAGGTGGTCACTAGCTGCCTCATGCGTAGTGGTCACTGCGTGTGAGGTGGTCACTAGCTGCTACTCATGCGTGAGGTGGTCACTAGCTGCTACTCATGCGTGAGGTGGTCACTAGCTGCTACTCATGCGTGAGGTGGTCACTAGCTGCTACTCATGCGTGAGGTGGTCACTAGCTGCTACTCATGCGTGAGGTGGTCACTAGCTGCTACTCATGCGTGAGGTGGTCACTAGCTGCTACTCATGCGTGAGGTGGTCACTAGCTGCTACTCATGCGTGAGGTGGTCACTAGCTGCTACTCATGCGTGAGGTGGTCACTAGCTGCTACTCATGCGTGAGGTGGTCACTAGCTGCTACTCATGCGTGAGGTGGTCACTAGCTGCTACTCATGCGTGAGGTGGTCACTAGCTGCTACTCATGCGTGAGGTTGTCACTAGCTGCTACTCATGCGTGAGGTGGTCACTAGCTGCTACTCATGGTGAGGTGGTCACTAGCTGCTACTCATGCGTGAGGTGGTCACTAGCTGCTACTCATGGTGAGGTGGTCACTAGCTGCTACTCATGCGTGAGGTGGTCACTAGCTGCTACTCATGCGTGAGGTGGTCACTAGCTGCTACTCATGCGTGAGGTGGTCACTAGCTGCTACTCATGCGTGAGGTGGTCACTAGCTGCTACTCATGCGTGAGGTGGTCACTAGCTGCTACTCATGCGTGAGGTGGTCACTAGCTGCTACTCATGCGTGAGGTGGTCACTAGCTGCTACTCATGCGTGAGGTGGTCACTAGCTGCTACTCATGCGTGAGTGGTCACTAGCTGCTACTCATGCGTGAGGTGGTCACTAGCTGCTACTCATGCGTGAGGTGGTCACTAGCTGCTACTCATGCGTGAGGTGGTCACTAGCTGCTACTCTCGTGAAAGGCTCTTCTCTTCCCTCGACCAGAGGTTCCTCAAGCATTCACATTCCTAACGCATCGAATTTCGTTACTTGGGGCGAGAGAGAGAGAGAGAGAGAGAGAGAGAGAGAGAGAGAGAGAGAGAGAGAGAGAGAGATATCCTGGATGCAAGCGCAAAGTTAGGTAAAAGGACACAAGAGCAACTAATGTGACATTTTATTATGGCCATAATAAAATATCACATTAGTTGCACTTGTGTCCTTTTACCTAACACATTGTCGGTAATTCTACCAACATTAATACAAGAGCAGAGTTTTTGACTGTTTGGTTGTTAGCTGACGGAAAATAGTCTCAACAACCCCTTGAGCTGAATAACCCAAACGAGTTTAAAGTTTTGAATAATAATAATAATAATAATAATAATAATAATAATAATAATAATAATAATAATAATAATAATAATTAAAAGTCTTCTTCATCTTCATCTTCTTTTCTTCTCTTCTTCTTCTTATTATTATTATTATTATTATTATTATTATTATTATTATTATTATTATTCTAAAATGAGATTCGTATAATCACTAATCCATCGTGTCCAGATTCATCTGAAATATTATTCATTCGATCTCAGTTACTTTTCTGTTTGCTTGTCAGCAATTTAACAATTTATGACATTAATCCTCTTTCTGGATCATTTGTAGAGATTATGAAGTGAATGGGGCAGAGGAGTGATCCTTGAAGGACCCCACTTGTTAGGTTCACACACACATACACAATTTTTTCTTTCATTTTCATTCGCTTTTTCCTGTCACTGTATTTGTTGTGGAATTATAGTGACTGTGTGTTTGTCGTGGTACTATAGTGATGCTGATGTGTTTGTTGTGATACGATTGTGATGCTGGTGAGTTTGTTGTGGTACTTATAGTGATGTTGGTGAGTTTGTTGTAGTTTGTACTGTTTACGGTGTATTTGTTGTGGTACTGTGTCACTCTCCTTGTCCACTGAGGTCATGTCTCCCTCTCACATTCTACTTCTGTACCAAAATCATTCTCACAGCAGATTTATTCTCCCAGATAAATATCTGTATTACATTCACATTCTTCCTTCTCGGTGGAGAAAGTCGTTCTTTTTTTCCCCCGGTTAGAAAAGTAATAATTTCGTTGCAATAAAGATACAGCACCTGGGGTCTGGTAAGTGCTGCTGAAGGGACCTAGCTAGAACTGCTAGTAGGGTACCTAGTCAGTATAGCTGTTTAGGGGGGACCTAATTAGTACTGCTTCTAGGGAGTCTAAGAACAAAGTAATGTTCAGAGAACTTGCTTAATGGCTACTCTTAGGGAAATTAGTACCGCTGATAGGGAACCTACTTCTGCTTAGGAAACCTATTTAACGCCACTGTTAGGGAACCTAGTTAGTACTGCTGTTAGGGAATCTAGTTAGTACTGATGTTTGGGAACCTAGTTAATACTTCTGTTGGGGAACTTAGTACTGCTAGGGAACCTATTTATTGATACTGTTAGGGAACCTAGTTAGTACTGCTGTTTTGGAACCTAGTTGATACTGCTGTGAGGGAACCTAGCAAATACTACTGCTAGGGAACCTAGTTAATACCGCTGTTATGGAACCTAGTAAGTGCTATTTCCAGAGGAACCTACTTACCACGACCAGTAAATCTAGGCTAGACTGCTCCCACGTAACTTCTTTTTTATGTATTAAATCAATAAATCTTCCCAGCGCTGAAATTCTCGTAAGCGTATCATTGACTATGCAAATTTCTCCAAGACTATACTTCTATTATTTTTTTTTCACTCTAATATATGCAGCTATTGAATAATAAATCAGAATTTGAGCTAATAGTTTTCAGTATAATTTTGGCGACGCTAAATTATACTGCTAATTATACGCGCCATTTCGTCCGATTATATCAGAAAATGGACTAAGGTGATGTGAATTATACGAAATTTTACTGTGTGAAATATAGGCTTATATGTGGCAAGTGTTTTCTAATTTAGAATTTAGAATATGAATGAGGAAATTTATATATATATATATATATATATATATATATATATATATATATATATATATATATATATATATATATATATATATATTTTAATTATTATTATTATTATTTTTATTATTATTATTATTATAAATATTTACATTTTGAAGCTGTTTTTTGCTTATTACTGGTATTTCAAATTTTATTTTAATAATGATAGCCTGCCTAATGATTTACTCTTTCTGTTTTCAAAACGTTAACCAAAATTCAGACAAGAAAATCTAGCGGAATTAGTATCACGTTTTAATTTTTGGCGGCTCAGCTTTCAGTGTACTGCCAAATAAACACACACACACACACACACACACACATTAAATATTAGTCAAGAACAAATTAAAGAAATCTTACGTACGTTCCCTAAGTTTTTCCTGCTTCAGAAATCTGAGTTTGATATAAACATGGCTGAGCACCACTTTCTTGCATTCTCTGGACATTTCTGCATGTATCTAAGAGTATGTTTAAGAGATTCTTATTTTTCACTCGGAAACCTGTGGGATAGTTTAATTAAAACCACCACGACACGAGATTGAGTAACCTCTTACGGTGGCTCTGATGTGTGACTCTTACCAGACTGCCCACCCGATATTCGTGTCTTGTAATGATACTAAGAGAAATATATGACAGGAGCTGCTGCCTACCACGGTTCTGGCAGCGTGAGGTGACTAGCAACATCTTGAAGGTGAAGGAGGAGGGTGGAAGAGGTTGGGAAGATTGGGAGAGGGTGAGAGAGGAAGGAAGAGGTTGGGAAGATTTGGAGGGGGTGAGAGAGGGAGGAAGAGGTTGGGAAGATTTGGAGGGGGTGAGAGAGGAAGGAAGAGGTTGGGAAGATTGGGAGGGGGTGAGAGAGGGAGGAAGAGGTTGGGAAGATTGGGAGGGGGTGAGAGAGGAAAGAAGAGGTTGGGAAGATTGGGAGGGGGTGAGAGAGGGAGGAAGGGGAAGAGGGTATTGAGAAAAAGAGGGAGAGAGGGAGGGTAGTAGGAAAGAGGCTGGGGAGAGGGAGAAACCGAAAAGGGGAGTCTGAAGGGGTAAAAGAATTAGGGAGGGGGACGTAGGAGTGAGAGAGGAGGGAGTGAGGGGGAGGTGGGAAGGCTTGGAGGAGGCAAGAACTCCTGCATGACTTTAATTGGTTCCCTGCATGTAGCTCTCACATGTGGCTTAATTTTTTCCCTCTATTTTTTCTAAGTTATGATGTTGAATTATGGATGGAGATGAATTGCATTTCTTGAACACAGCGACCGCATCTACCACGCTGAGAAAAATCGAGAGTTTGCTGCATAAACAGTTGTCTTTATTGTCAGTGGCTGTAACTGGCATCGTGCACATGCATACTCAACATTTTCTTAATATTTCATGCCAAAGATATTGTAAACTCTCAAACGTGTTTTCCAATTTTGGCAGGAGGTGATTCCGGCAACCACAAGGATTACTTTTGCAGACTAGGGGACAAAGATTGTTACTTTCCTGTCTTCAGTCTGGCATTCTTCTGGTGGATTTTGGTCGAAACTGACAGGATTTTCAATATACATCGTATCTTCGGAGGACAGCCGTTGCAACAACCACGAGGCTGTGCACCTGTGATGCTTCTTGCAAGTACTCAAGAGACCAGCCATCACAACAACTACTACTGTCTGCAGGAAAACTGTTCTTAATAGGCGGTCACTACGCACATTGTCAACAACAATGTAATTTTTTTCACAAATATTTCAGGTTTTGGGATTTATGAAATTGATCTCAGAGTTTGATACAAGAACTCGTTTAGTTGTGTTGTTCAGCGCTAGAGGGATCATCATACCTCACCTAGTGTAATTCAAGGCTCGCAAATTCCAGTCTTCCTCAGGGGCATGTTTAAAATGGTATAAAATACCGACAAGTTGATGATTAAGACACATGTGCAACAATTTAGTCTCTTTATTGTTGAAACGTTTCGCCTAAACAGTAGGCTTCTTCAGTCAAATATTGAGGCAGAAAGTGTAGTAGCGAATAAAGATGATGTAATCAGTCTATCAAGGTTGATGGGCTAATTATAGCATCTGTATTCTGTATTTGGTCCAGCCATCTTACTGTGAATTTCTATTCTTTCTCCATTTAAATTATTCTAATATAACCATCGGCTTTTTAAAAACCTGGATTAAACTAACAAGTAAAAACCCAAACATCATGCTAATATCAGAGAAATATAATTTAAGTGTCTGCCTGGTTATGTGGTAGTAACTCCAGATTCTAACATGGATTTAGCTTCTGTAATGAGAAAGTAATCTGATGCTGAGGTCATTTATTCGGCTGATATGTTGGGTGGTTAGTGTGGTCTAAAGCCTATCATCTATACGAGGGTGGTCACAGCTGTATGTTACCTGCACACTACTAGTCAAGATACTTTTATCCCTCAAATAGGGAATAAACTCTCAGCGCATATACACGTCTCCGTGTGTGTATATCCTGAGTTGGAGAGAACTTGTTTCTTTCACGTATGGTCTCATATCCAGGATACTTATTTCAAAATACTTGGCTTGTATCATGCATTACCAGTATAAGAATGGTAATATCTGAAATTCTTTGTGAAACAAATGATCGAAAAAATATGACGAGATTCCAAAAACTCAAAGTATATGCATTATAATAATAATAATAATAATAATAATAATAATAATAATAATAATAATAATAATAATAATAATAATAATAATTATTATTATTATTTTTGTTTTTATTATTATTATTAGTCATGGAAGTGCTAGTCACATAAGGGCCATACAGCATCCTTGGAACGGACAGTAATCAGGTTTGATCCGAAGTTGGGGAGAGTTGCTTTAATTCCATGGCCTGCTAAGGCCATGGGCCTGCTACTACGAAGCTATCTTCTTACTACTTAGTTATCTTATAAGTATGGAAATACCTTGTTACTACTATTACTACGAAGATATCCAATTAAATATCCTTTTATGTTCTGCTACAATAGGTAAGTCAGTCACTACAGTCACTACAATCACTACAATCTGCATGAGATCAGAATCTATCGACCTGGGAATAATTTCTCGTATTTCTATCTCGTATAAATATTTGGTTAAGTTGATGGAGATACAATGCATTGAAAATATTGTTGCAGTGTAACATGATGCAGATAACATCAACAGTTGCATCGGGAGATCAGGTTGTTGCACGAGACGAGGATATTCATAACTATTTTTTTTAAAGTATTGAGAATGGGACGACTGGCGGACGAAGTTTCCTTCATAGGAGGTGTTTAGTCCCTCAGCCTTGATAGAAGGTGGTCAGCCCCTTAGCCTAAGAGACTGATAGCCTGCATTAAGGCTGAGGGGATCGAACACCTTCTATGAACTGACCTTCGTTCATCTGTCCCTACGGCCTTGACAGACGGCACTCGGTCTCCATCCTAAGGGACTGATCACCTGTCAAGGGTGAGGGATTAAGCCCCTCTAACAAGTCTGAGGGGCTGAACACCTACATCTCTTCCACTGTCTCGGGTGTAAAATACACCACTTAAAGGTCACTTCACGACGACCAGAGCCTTGACTACACTTCATCTGACGGTGTGGCTGTAGCAGTTGAGGCTGAGAGGTGGATGACAGAGGCTGCAATCATCAATCCCAAAAATTCGTCTCATTTGTGTGTTAGAGTGAAAGGATAGTGTAGGAAGGTCTCGCACGCAGTGCAGGTGAGTTAGAAGTGAAGAAAGAATATTAAACGATGATTTCAGCGTGAAAACAAGATTACTACTAATTAATAATAATAATAATAATGATAATAGAACCACGTTGCATGAGGAACCATTAGCCGCGTTGTATGAAGAACCACGAACTGCGTTGTGTGAGGAACCAAAGAGACAGCCCTCACACACACACACACACACACACACACACACACACACACCACTCACCAACCTAAATAGTTTAGCACCTTCTCCACTTAACCAGCATAATACCAGGCGAGGGGTGTGGGTGCAGTTAACGAACAAGGTACTTTTACCGATAGTACCTTATCGCGAAATACACTGATTATACCCCTTTCCGAGTGAAAAAGATAGACATAAATTACGAAAATCCTTTGCAAAATATTCCCGTATTTTTTTTAGGGCCCAACGAACGCGTAGCACGGCGCTATGATTGCTTTATTAAGAACGCTAGACATATTTTACTCAAATGACCCTGGCCAATTGCATGGGAAGGGGAGGTGGATGGACCTTGTTGCAGCTGCAGTGGTCGTTCGGTTCACCTTCCGAAATTGCTGGCGGTGATTGCATGCAATTACGCAATTACGTCTGCATTAAGTTAAATATTGTTCTACTCTCGCTTGATAGATAGTGATGTTAAGTGTAGATTATCGTCCCGGTGATGTTCGAAATGTTAATTACTCGACAATAAAGGCACTTAACTTTAACTTCGTCTCCTCTCCCTCCTTGTTTACCTTCAGTTTACTTATCTGTTTGTACCCCTTGATTATCGCCTCTTCATTCATCCCCCTCCCCTTTTTTTCCCTTCGTTCAACAACCTGTTTCCTGTTCGTCCACTGTTAATTTTTTTGTTCATCCTCTACTCATTTCTTGTTCGTCCATTATTCGTCCCTGGTCATCTTCTGTTCATCCCTGTTTATACACTATTCATCAGCTTATGCTCTGTTTATCTTTTGATTGTGTTCATTATTTGTTCCTCCCTTGTTCATTTATTCATACCCCGTTCCTTTATTCATACCCTATTCATTTGTTCACCTGTTCATTTGTTCATCTGTTCAATTGTTCATATTTCGTATATTTGTTAATCACATGTTTATCTCATGTTCATCTTCTGATAGAACTTCACTGGATAGAACGTCACTAGATAGCAGAACGTCATTGGATAGAAGAACGTCAATAGAATAATAATAATAATAATAATAATAATAATAATAATAATAATATCTTTATTTCTACAAGTACATGTACAAGGTATACAGTCCTATCTGACATCAATGACATACTACTATATAGAAAGCCACTTGTTATGCTGAGCATTTCGGGCAAATTAGGTCAGTTTTGTCCCAGGATGCGACCCACACCAGTCGAC
This sequence comes from Cherax destructor, assembly GCA_009830355.1. Lineage (NCBI taxonomy): Eukaryota > Metazoa > Arthropoda > Malacostraca > Decapoda > Parastacidae > Cherax > Cherax destructor. Next base: position 349,480 of record WNWK01000456.1, read on the forward strand.
TAACACCCAGGTACCCATTTTACTGATGGGTGAACATAGCCCAGTGTTTCTACCCTCGCCGGGAATCGCTTTAGCCACCAGGCCAGGTAGCTAGAACCCCACTAAATGTTAAATATTTTTTCTGACGTTGGTCACTTCACATTCTTTCAATTATATACAGTAAGAAAACGACGTTTGTAATAATAATAATAATAATTTATCATTATTATTATTAACACTATATTATTAATATTATTTTATATTATTATTATTATTATTATTATTATTATTATTATTATTATTATTATTATTATTATTATTATATTTAAGGGAAAAAGCTTTCAAGGTGTGGGGACCATAAAGCATCAAGGAACTAGAAAGTAATCAGATTTGATCCGATGGAGGGGAAAAGTAGCTCTAATTCCTAGAATAAAGAGTCCATGAAGGAGAAGTACTACCTGGAGGTGAGGGTAGGTGACTTACGAATGTCTCATTCGACACGAAACTGTCCCCATAAAAACTTCACATATTTCGTAATTTCGCATCTGTAATATCCTCTGACGCTCACATTAATGACCCATTAATGTCATTACATGAAGGTGGGCTTTTTTTTTTTTTAATAAAATTTGTGGAAGGCCACAGGAATTAGCTCTGAGAGAATGAGAATGCTTGCAGAGACGAATAATATTTTGAGAAGCGAGAATTCTGCAAAGATTTGTTCTCTCCTTCCCCAACCCTCCCTCCCTGTCCTGGTTAGTGGTGATTAGAATCACGAATGTAATTAAAGAAAACATGTTGTTCAGGCAACTACAGTGAGACAGCAAACATAGAGAGGCACGCGGAGACGCATAAACATGCATGGCAGCGCACGCATAGCGTATTAACTTCTCTATAAAGTAAAGAGGAGGACATATTAGTTAAATTGTGTTGACACGCGTGCACACACACACACACACACACACACATACACACACAACATACACACACATACATACACGCTCGCTTTGACCTTCTCCGCTCTTTCTGCCACATCGAAACATCTTCAACATTTTCATCCCAGTTCAGCCCTTCATGGAGTGACCTAGACTCTAATTCTTAAAGACCGGAAAAGATTTACAAGTTGCTTATCTTATTTAAAACTAATTAGTAATATATAAAGTGTTTTCCTTGACCCCTCTGTCTATTGTGGAAATACATGAAAACGTTTATTATATAATATTATATATATATATATATATATATATATATATATATATATATATATATATATATATATATATATATATAAAACAAGAACAAGAACTAGTAAGAAAAATAGAAGAAAACCCAGAGGGTGTGTATATATATGCTTGTACATGAATGTGTAGTGCGACCTAAATGTAAGTAGAAGTAGCAAGACGTACCTGAAATCTTGCATGTTTATGAGACAAAAAAGACACCAGCAATGAGCGAAAATTCCACTACGCTCTAATCCACGGGACCATACAATCCTACAAGAATCATGCACACAGCAGAGCTAGGTGTTGTATCGTGATCCGAGGACATACGATGGTGTGGGTGCTTTTGGAGGCTAGTACACCAAACGGGGAGTAGAATGAAATTAGCTCTGAGGCATCCAGACCTTCGTATGTCCTCGAATGACGGTACAACACCTAGCTCTGCTGGGTGCGTCTTTCTTGTAGGTTTGTATGGTCCCGTGGGTTAGAGCGTCGTGGAATTTTCGCTCAAAATGAGGCTGGCTAAAACAACACGGGTTCGATCCCCGGCTAGTCGCAGTGTTGCTATTGATTAAATACCACTTGTTCGTGGTTACAATACGATATATATATTATATATATATATTATATATATATATATATATATATATATATATATATATATATATATATATATATATATATATATATATATATATATATATGTCGTGCCGATTAGGTAAAACTGGTCAATTAGCAAGAACTCATCTAAAATTAAATCCTTTCTAAAATTTATTCTTATACGTTTAAAGATATATTTTTTTCATTTATGTTAATGTAAGAATTTATAATTTTGTACCAAGAGAAACTTTGAAAACCTACCTAACCTTATTACAACAAGCGCAATTTAATTTAGCCTAACCCAACTAAATATATTTTAGATTCGTTAACATTAATTTAATAATAAACAAACACACTGAAATATATTTTTTCGTTATGTTCAGAATGATTTTGGCGAAATTATTGCATACACAAATTTTCACTTGTCTTATATGGCAAGGTGAGCGTTGCTATTTAAGCCAAAATCGCAAGTTTTACCTAATCGGCACGACATATATATTATATATATATATATATATATATATATATATATATATATATATATATATATATATATATATTTTATTTATTATTTTTTATTAACACATCGGCCGATTCCACCAAGGCAGGGTGGCCCGAAAAGAAAAACTTTCATCATCATTCACTCCATCACTGTCTTGCCAGAAGGGTGCTTTACACTACAGTTATAAAACTGCAACATTTACACCCCTCCTTCAGAGTGCCGGCACTGTACTTCCCATCTCCAGAACTCAAGTCCGGCCTGCCGGTTTCCTGAATCCCTTCATAAATGTTACTTTGCTCACACTCCAACAGCACGTCAAGTATTAAAACCATATGCCTCCATTCACTCCTATCAAATACGCTCACACATGCTTGCTGGAAATCCAAGCCCCTCGCACAAAACTTCCTTTACCCCTCCCTCCAACCTTTCCTAGGCCGACCCCTACCCGCCTTCCCTCCACTACAGATTTATACACTCTCGAAGTCACTCTGTCTCGTTCCATTCTCTCTACATGTCCAAACCACCTCAACAACCCCTCCTCAGCTCTCTGGACAATCGTTTTGGTAATCCGCACCTCCTCCTAATTTCCAAACTCCGAATTCTCTGCATTATATTCACACCACACATTGACCTCAGACATGACATCTCCACTGCCTCCAGCCTTCTCCTCGTTGCAACATTCATCACCCATGCTTCACACCCATATAAGAGCGTTGGTATAACTATACTCTCATACATTCCCTCTTTACTTCCATGGACAAGGTTCTTTGTCTCCACAGACTCCGAAGTGCTCCACTCACCCTTTTCCCCTCATCAATTCTATGATTCACCTCATCCTTCATAGACCCATCCGCCGACATGTCCACTCCCAAATATCTGAATACATTCACCTCCTCCATACTCTCTCCCTCCAATCTGATATCCAATCTTTCGTCACCTATTCTTTTGTTATCCTCATCACCTTACTCTTTCCTATATTCACTTTCAATTTTCTTCTTTACACACCCTACCAAATTCATCCACCAACCTCTGCAGCTTCTCTTCAGAATCTCCCAAAAGCACAGTGTCATCAGCAAAAAGCAACTGTGACAACTCCCACTTTGTATTTGCTTCTTTATCTTTTAGCCCAACACCTCTTGCCAAGACCCTCGCATTCACTTCTCTTACAACCCCATCTATAAATATATTGAACAACCACGGTGACATCACACATCCTTGTCTAAGGCCCACTTTTACTGGGAAATAGTCCCCTTCCCTCCTACACACTCTAACCTGAGCCTCACTATCCTCATAAAAACTCTTCACTGCTTTCAGTAACCTTCCTCCTATTCCATACACCTGCAACATCTGCCACATTGCCCCCTATCTACCCTATCATACGCCTTTTCCAAATCCATAAATGCCACAAAAACATCTTTACCCTTATCCAAATACTGTTCACCTATATGTTTCACTGTAAACATACATATATATATATATATATATATATATATATATATATATATATATATATATATATATATATATATATATATATATATATATATATGTCGTGCCGATTAGGTAAAACTGGTCAATTAGCAAGAACTCATCTAAAATTAAGTCCGTTCTAAAATTTTATCTTATACGTTTAAAGATATATTTTTTCTTTATGTTAATGTAAGAATTTATAATTTTGTACCAAGAGAAACTTTGAAAACCTACCTAACCTTATTACATCAAGCGCAATTTAATTTAGCCTAACCCAACTAAATATATTTTAGATACGTTAACATTAATTTAATAATAAACAAACACAATGAAATATATTTTTTCGTTATGTTCAGAATGATTTTGGCGAAATTATTGCATACACAAATTTTCACTTGTCTTATATGGCAAGGTGAGCGTTGCTATTTAAGCCAAAATCGCAAGTTTTACCTAATCGGCACGACATTATATATATATATATATATATATATATATATATATATATATATATATATATATATATATATATATATATATATATATATATACATGTATATATATATATACATGTATATATATATATATATAGAGAGAGAGAGAGAGAGAGAGAAATAGTCCACTTTCATAGGATGGAAATAACTCACAGATTTTTTCTTGATTATCCTAGGTAATTTACAGAATGTATAATAATTGCACTTATGTGGACCTGTAACTAAATGAACTTACATGAAAACGTTGAAAATATAATCAATATTTATAAAAAAAAATATTAATAAATATTCAATCGAGAAAAATGTTTTTTTGTATAGAAAACAGAATTGAAAAGTATAAATTGCAGCAAGTATGCAGGTTGAGGTAGTGATACATATTGTGTCATTACTGAGAGCTGGCGGCGCCTGGCAACTTTTTGCATGTCAGAATTCTTCGTTCCTCTTATCATTAGCGCTGATGTCTGTATTCAGACGGATACATTTATGGGGCTCGCAGATTAGGGGCTTAGATATTAAATTCTCGAGAGACACGGTCCAAAATGCAGCACTGGGAATTAATGGGTCATCGTGTATGCATTTGTCTCCGGCTAAATCAATGCCACACTAACACAAAGTGGGGAATTATGCTCGAGCGGTTTTGGGAGGGACTTAATAAATCACAATTGAAAATTAGCGGCATATTAGGTGAGATTTAGATACGCATTTATGAATATGAGAGCCCGTGCATAAATATTGGATACGCATTAGTGGGGGGTAATGACAGACTCCGGCAGACGCGACGCACTAAAGTCTAGTTCGTTCCATCGATTTCAGTCGCCTTTGGGGCTGCGAGACTCGTATTGTTTTAACTAAGCAAATTCGAAAGGTTTCCTCTGTGGATTTATGAAATTTTCGAACATGTACGTAAACAAATAATTCCAGTCACAATGCTTTTTTTTTTTTTTAACCATGAAGATCATAGTTAACGGAGAATATGGAGACAGAGATTCAAAGATTGGGAGAACGGTTATAATTATTTGGATTAAGATTCCTTGAGCATCAAGGCCCCCCTTGAAGGGTCACGAAGCCTTCGGCATCAAGGCACCCCCTTTCCTCCTTGAAGGGTCACAATGTCTTCGCCATCAAGGCAGCCCTTCCCCTTGAAGGGTCACGACGTCTTCAGCATCAAGGCAGCCCTTCCCGCTTCAAGGGTCACGTTTCTGATAGTAATGTTTGGCTCAGATGATTTTACGAGGTTTCTCAAGTCTTTATAATATTTATGAGTGTCTTTATCATTTCCACTTCTGTCTTAATCATTGGTCTGTCTATCTGCGTTGAATAGACTGATATCCTGACATTCTTTGGCACTATCATGATAGCAAAACCTCGATCCATGGAGAACCAAGATATCATTTCTTAGCAAACTAAATATCAATAAATAAGTCATACCGTAAATGGAACAAGTCATCTAACCTACAAATCCTAGACGAAAATTTGACGACGCTTCTCCCTGGAATTGAAACGACATCCAGTTTTCATTTCCAGTTGTGAATCTTAAAGTCAGATACCAACAGTCATCACACCTGGTAGCGGCAGCCGTATTACCTGTTCCCAAGGGCTTTGATTGTCGCTACCAGCCAGCAAGATAGAAGGATGCCAACCTGTGGATAATTGAGGCATCTTTGCTTCGCTTATTCACAACGCTCTGTATTCTCAGTGCTTCAAGACTGGCTAAATTTGACGGTTCATGCTCTTCGTAATATAACTGGAAAAATTACACGCTAGTTCTTAATGCATTTATGCAAATGCCATGCAAAGAGTCGTGGACACTATGGCATATCTGATCTGCGAGAGAGGTTCTTGGGCAAGAAACTGAGAAAGTTTGGATCTCAAAGAAGAGGTGGGAGAGGAGGGTTCTGTGTGATATTTGAACGTTGATGCTGTGAATGATATCTTTCAAACTATCCAGCAGGAGATTATGGCCTCTTCCTTATCTGGATCAGCTGGAAGCCCTGTGAAGCTGTTAGTTTTACAAGTGGTGTGATTGATTGTTTTGATGTATTGGGTGGCTCTTGGTGGAGTGCTTTGAACAGATGGTCCCTGTGGTCGGGGCTTGTTAATGGGGGTGCGGCTGAAGGGGGGCAACCCCACGTTGTATATCATAGCTGACACTGCAAGTCATGTCAGTAGGTAGAGTTGGCCAGTGTTTTAGTCTCTGCTGCTGGTGTTCCTGTTGTTGCTGCTGCTGCTGATGCTTTTGAAATTGCTGCTACTGCTGCTGCTGTTCCTGCTGTTGCCGCGGACAGCTGGTACACTACTGTTGCTGTTGTTGCTGCTGCTGAATGACTCTGCTGCTGCTGTTGCAGTTGTTATTGCTGCTGCTATTACTGCTGCTGTTGTTGTTGTTACTGCTGCTGTTGTTGTTGTTGCTGCTGTTGTTCTTGCTGCTGCTACTGTTATTGTTATTGCTGCTACTGTTACTACTTACATTGCAAAAAAGTTCCTGATACAGAACCTCTCCAGCCGTTACTGTTTACAGACCATCATACCATAACAGATCAACTTTTATTAAAATCTGGCTTTTTACTGCGAGGGACGCCACAAACTCTGCCGGGTTTAGGGTGACGTAGAAGTATGAATATGATGCGACTCACCGTAAATTTAACTTTTTCTTCGTGCCAGAATCTACATTTATATATCGCTACGTTTCCCATAAACATTCCGCTTATATCTCTGCTTGAAGAGTGCCTCTTACTGCCCACTCTGGGGCTACAAACCCTAATGTTTATGTTTTACAGTCAATCTCATGAAGAGATACCACTTTTATTATTGTTATTATTGTTATGGGAAGAGCTAACTTAGTAGGGAGGGGGGACATAACTGCGCTTGGGGAATTTAGAGTAAAACACTTTTGATTCATAGAAAAGGAGGGTAGCTCCAGTTTCTTGAATCTAGAGCCCTTCCTCGGCATAGAAGCACATCCCTTACAGAGCAAGGAAACACGGAGGAAATGGGTATTTTGTTGAATCTCTCTCTCCTTGACTTATACACCTAGATAATATATACGACAGTTCTTAATTTAGACAGCCTCAGTGTGGACTTCCAAGTCCCATCCTATCTTTCTCATGTACTCCCACATACTCTCATCCCCAGTGGAATGAGCGACCTCTCTCCCCACTTATAACTTTATTTAGTTTTACGTCTCTCTCTCCCCACGTTCGTCTGTGTTTTACCTGTCATGGTGTCAGCACCTAATTAAGCCGGGCCTCTCACATTCTCCTCTTGTATCTCATATTCAAATTTCATTTCCTTTTCTGTCCTTATAAATTGCTCGCACCTGTTATTACAGACCATTTTCATTAAGGTTCGTAGCGTTTTTTTTTAATTACGGTGAGTGCCACCTGGGGGCAACGTGAAATGAGCGACAGGGCTGAAAGTCTTAATGAAATAGTGAAGACTAGTCTGAGGTCAGACTGGGTAAGTCTTACTCAGGAATATCAAGTCAGGCTTCATCCTCTTTAAGTCTGGTTTCATTAGTTCAAGTTTGACTTTGTAATCTCAAGTCTTAGCTCGGTAATCTTAATCTTAGCTCGGTGATCTTAATCTTAGCTCTGCAATCTTAATCTTAGCTCTGTAATCTCAAATCTTAGCTTGGTAATCTCAAATCTTAGCTCGATAATTTCAAGTTTTGGTTCGGTAATCGCGACTTTTACCCTTTTAATCTCGAGCAAGAATGCGTAGCATCATGTCCAGGCTTTTTAATCTTAAATTTGGTTCGATAATTTCCAGACTTTTTCTTGGCGACCTCACGTCAGGCTCAGGAAACCTTACCAGCCTAGCTAAGTTGTTTTTTATCCTCTCTTTTTCTACTAAACTACAGATGGCTATATTATTTTTTTTAATGCCGGAGGTAAATAGGCAGTGGATGGGATTTTATAATGGCGTGGGTGCTGGGGTGTTACAGCAGGGAGCAACCCTAATTGGGCTGTTTCGTTGTTGTGTGTTTTTTAATGGTAGGGTGTGGAGGCCAGGCCTTGTTGATAGGCTTGAAGAAAGAAGGGGAGTGTGTGGAGAGGGGTAAGGGGAGGTGGTAGAGGTGAAAGGGGAGGCAGGAACGGAAGGGGGTTTAAGGGTAAGGGAAGGAGGTTTAAGGGTAAGGAAGGAGGTTTAAGGATAAGGGAAGGAGGTTTAAGGGTAAGGGAAGGAGGTTTAAGGTTAAGGGAAAGCTGGATTAGGAAAGTTAGGGAAGTGTTCTGTAATAATTTCATGCATTAGAAAATACCCAAAGACATGATACAAGATTATTATTAATTCCATGGGCAAGAACTAAACCTGTACGGGATATGCAGCGCGTGGAAAGAGGAACGACAGACAATTAGGCTTGATCCAAGAAAGCGGAGAGCAGCTCCAATTCCCTGGATTATGAGCTCTTCCCCGGCATCAAGGTGTTCCCATCTTCCCCTGGCGGTGCTTCACTACTGACAAAATCTTTATTTCTTATATCTCTGTATATGTTTTTTTCTGTCAAATACACCAGACATTAAAAAACACGGATAGTTGTAAATATCTATCCTATTCTACTAATAAAGAATGGCTGCTATAAATCTGGAGGTTGTTATATATAATGTAAATACTATTTAGCATTAATGTGTCAATTATTTGATTTTAAGCCACATTTTGGTCCGCAGTTATAGAAATAGCAAACAATAGGCTTATGTGGCAAAACGACCTTTTGCTAAGTAAGTCATCGGCAATTTCTGGCCATAAAACACGACACAAAGACATGCAAGCGAGTACAACCATGTAAATGTTTGTATGTTACACGCAGAGATATGTACATGATGAATGAGGCACTCATACATCATACATTCAGACATTAACATAAGGATCTTAAGCTGGGCTACAAGAAGCAGTGGTCAACCAGCAACTCTCATTCTTCCACTGCCACTCCAGTGACATAATGGAGCAGCCAGGGCGTGGAGGGCCGATCCACTGCTCTACCCTGATATTAACGCCATCGATACCCTACTCCAAGAGTAACAAACGGGTTCCCCAAGAGGTAAATCATGCGGTAATCAATTGCATCTTTTAAAACAAACGCCAGATACGTGGGTTGAATAACGCGCCTCCACGACCCGATAATAATTCTTTTTGTGATTGTTATTCCTCGGTGAAGGAACCGTTGTTTTGCATAATTCTTCATATTTATCTGTCTATCTGTGCTCTCCTTTCATGAGGTACCTACATGAGCATTTTTTTCTCCAGAAATAGCTATAATAGCAATGTAAATCTCTTAGTATAACTAAAAACTTAAAAATGGCGCAACAGCCGTTGCCCTTCGTAATGATGTTCTTATCATTACAAATACAAATACGAAAGTTAACTTCATTGCAAAGGTTACAATGTGTGATTATATTTTATAATTTGTTTGGTACAAAGAAAGCCACTATTACGCCGGGGGATTTCGGGCAGCCAATTAACGTCCTGTGATTTGTAGCTCTAAATGCTTCCAGTGAGGAAAACACTTAAATTATAATTCTAGTATCATTCTTGATAATTGATAGTGTTTTTATAGAGAGAAATTAGCGTGCACTTAATCCCACACATCAGCATATGCAACACAGTTGAGTCAACCTATTACTTACTATCCTAGTAAAGATATCACCATCACAACACCAGCTCTCGTCTCAAGTTTTATTTTTTTTTTGCCTTCCTTATCATGCAGTTTTGGAGGATATTATTCCCAGTATTCCTTTCATGGGGGATGTGTTAATGCTGGTGAAGGGTTCTTGATTCAAGAAATTGAAGCCAGTTTTCTCCTAGCTGGTGTGGAACACATTACCTTCCAATTTCCAGGCGCTTTTGGACCATATGTATAATAATTCACTGTCAGTCTCGCGTGTCTAATACACAACCCGCATGTAGGAGAGAGAATCTTACGACGACGTTTCGATCCGACTTGGACCATTTACGAAGTCGTAAGTTTCTCTCTCCTCTGTGCGGGTTATTTGTTGTGTATTGTTCCAGTTACGGTGTTATGTCTTTTTGTTGTTTCCCTCTGGTGGGCGAGAGCATAACTTCAACTCTAATATCAAGATCATTTACATATGTATGTTGTTACTGTTATTCCTCATTAAGGGCTACGACGGCTCGTGCCCTGGACTCTCATGTGAAAATCCAGTCACTGGAGCTTTTGGTTATGTGAACGAGACCTTCCACTGGTTTACCAGTCCACCCGTGCAAAATAAGTCTCACACCAAAAGACGTGATGGATGGTTTTACACTATAAAGGATTACAACATATATATCACAACACAGACATTCTCTGGTTCAGAATAACTCCCAGGAGAACCCAAGGACAAGTTGGGTATTTATCTATAGTTTCGAGAGCGGCATTGGAACCTTTGAAACGAAAATTTTTAATCAAACTTATAGAGATAATGTTGAGAATGATCTAATGTCTTCCCAGTGTGGTTGAGTGGAGTGTGAACTGTAGTCTTCCCAGGAGAATTCTTGAATCGACGAAAGATTCAGGAAGCCTAAAAGGATTCCTGAAGCCAAGTAGGAATCAGGAAGCCAAAAAGAATTCATGAATCCAAGGAGGATTCTTGAAACCCAATGAGGATTCAGGGAGCTAAGAAGAATTCATGAAGCCGAACATGATTCATGAGCCCAAGAAGGATTCATGAACCCAAGAAGGATTCATGAACCCAAGAAGGATTCATGAGCCCAAGAAGAATTCATGAACCCAAGAAAGATTCATGAACCCAACGAGGACTCAGGAAGCTAAGAAAATTCATGAACCCAAGAAGGATTCATGAACCCAAGAAGGATTCATGCAGCCATTACTAGCTTGGTAAATCTGACCCATGTTTCAGGGCTCTCGTTCTACTAATTGCCGTGTAGACATAAATTAAGGTCTTTAGCGATAAAGTGATGATTTATTAAGGACAGTTAGTTTGATCAGGAAGAGTTATCGTTACGTGGCAATTTTTTATTCCTGTTTTAGGGGCCACCGGTGCAGGACAAAATTGCTCCTTTTGGCTACCCTCGTCAAGGGTGAGAATTGTTCGCCGGGTGTCTTCCAGTTTACGCTAATTGTCCAGTTCGTATCAACTTTGCTAACAATTCCTCTCTTCCTTCCCCCCGTCCTTATCTATCCTCTCTCTCCTCCCCATCTTTATCCATCCTCCTTCTCTTCCATGTTTATCCATCCTCTTTCTTCCCACATCTTTATGCGTCCTCCCCCTCCCCCATCATTATCCATCCTTCTCCTCCTCCCGTCCAGTCATTTGAAAAAAATTGCAATACTTTTTACACAGTATATGCAGCTTCATACAGCTTCATACAGCTTCATACAGCTTCATACAGCTTCGTACAGCTTCATACAACTTCGTCCAGTTAAATGAGCTTATAAATGACGTAAGAACATAAGAAAGGAGGAACACTGCAGCAGGCCTGTTGGCCCATACTAGGCAGGTCCTTCACAATCCATCCCACATTTTTCAATGTGACAAATGGTTTTCAAAACCGACAACTTGGAGATTAAGACACTTAAGCAACATTTAATTTCCAACTTGTCGGGTTTCAAGACGTAAATAAACAGAATCATCAATACATTTCACCGTGGGTATTCTTTTTTATAAAATATATTTTTAAAGATATGTTCTGCTATAGTGGGTCCCAGAAGGAGATATGCTGGTATAACGGGTCCCAGAAGGAGATATGCTGGTATAACGGGTCCCAGAAGGAGATATGCTGGTATAACGGGTCCCAGAAGGAGATATGCTGGTATAACGGGTCCCAGAAGGAGATATGCTGGTATAACGGGTCCTAGGAGATATGCTGGTATAACGGGTCCCAGAAGGAGATATGCTGGTATAACGGGTCCCAGAAGGATATATGCTGGTATAACGGGTCCCAGAAGGAGATATGCTGGTATAACGGGTCCCAGAAGGAGATATGCTGGTATAACGGGTCCCAGAAGGAGATATGCTGGTATAACGGGTCGCAGGAGATATGCTGATATAAAGGGTCGCAGAAGAAGATATGCTGGTATAACGGGTCCCAGAAGGAGATATGCTGGTATAACGGGTCCCAGAAGGAGATATGCTGGTATAACGGGTCCCTAGAAGGAGATATGTTGGTATAAAGGGTCCCAGAAGGAGATATGCTGGTATAACGGGTCCCATAAGGAGATATGCTGGTATAACGGGTCCCAGAAGGAGATATGCTGGTATAAAGGGTCCCAGAAGGAGATATGCTGGTATAACGGACCCATAAGGAGATATGCTGGTATAACGGGTCCCTGAAGAAGATATGCTGGTATAAAGGGTCCCAGAAGAGATATTCTGGTATAACGGTCCAGAAGGAGATATGCTGGTATAACGGGTCCCAGAAGGAGATATGCTGGTAAAAGGGTCCCAGAAGGAGATATGCTGGTATAACGGGTCCTAGAAGAAGATATGCTGGTATAACGGGTCCCAGAAGGAGATATGCTGGTATAACGGGTCCCAGAAGGAGATATGCTGGTATAACGGGTCCCAGAAGGAGATATGCTGGTATAACGGGTCCCAGAAGGAGATATGCTGGTATAACGGGTCCCAGAAGGAGATATGCTGGTATAACGGGTCCCAGAAGGAGATATGCTGGTATAACGGGTCCCAGAAGGAGAAACATATCAGTAACGCCAATTGGAATCATCATGCTCGACCACTGGCACAAGATTATGTGGGCAGCGAAGGGTGACACAGCGTAGTTAAACCACTCAGACCCCTAAAACAGGTGCTCAGACCCCTAAAACAAGTCCTCAGACCCCTAAAACAGGTGCTCAGACCCCTAAAACAGGTGCTCAGACCCCTAAAACAGGTGCTCAGATCCCTAAAACAGGTGCTCAGACCCCTAAAACAGATGCTCAGACCCCTAAAACATGTGCTCAGACCCCTAAAACAGGTGCTCAGACCCCTAAAACAGGTGCTCAGACCCCTAAAACAGGTGCTCAGACCCCTAAAACAGGTGCTCAGACCCCTAAAACAGGTGCTCAGAAATGATAGAAGATAAAAAGAACATAAGAATGGAGGAACACTGCAGAAGGCCTACTGGCCCATACAAGGCAGGTCGTTATCAAAACCACCCCTACCCAGAGCTACCCAAGAATTTACTCCCCTACCCACGTTACTCCCGTAAAGTGATCTCCAGTTTTAATTCACGAAGGTTTGGTTCTAACAGTGGGATTTGCGAGAGTGTACCTGCCATAGGGTGTTCTGAATTCATTCGTCTGAGAGGGATTCGTTAAAGGCGAAGTCGTAAACGGATTTATTTCAAGATGGAATCGTTAAAGGGTTTTGTTCCAGAGCGAAGTCGTGAATGGGTTCGTTTTAGACGAGTTCTTTAACGTGTCTGTCTTTGCATGTGTCGTTGACGATATTCGTTGCAAAACAAGAATGGTGAATGGGTTCGTTTTAGATGAACTATTGAACAGTTCTGTCTATGGCGGAGTCGTAAACGGATTCGTTTCAAGGCGGAGTCGATTAAAAGGAGTCCTCGCAGGCAGTCGTGAACGCGTCCCTCACCCTGACTGACCAAACAAAGGAGTGTGTGGGCCGGACTCAGCTACTAAACACCCACTTAATATCTCAATCAGCCGGGAGGAAAGTGATATGATAGTTTCTCACGAGGTAAATCATCCTTATCGCTAGAATAATAGTCACAGCGTGGACCACTTCACGGTACACGAGCACGACACGACTCTCTGACTCTCTCTCTCTCTCTCTACTGAATTAACATTTTTCTCTTACCCTTCTTCCTTAAATTTTCTTTCCAAAAACTTCCGAACGTCTTATGATATTCTTTAAAACTATTAAGAACCTTCAAAGATGCCTCTAAGACATTTCTAAGAGGTTTTATTTAAAGAGAAAGGAACATTTAAGAGACTTCTAACAAATTCTTGGGGAATCTTACGAATTTCCAAATAAACGTTTAGGAAGTTTTAAGAAACTTTAAACAAAAACTTTTTAAGGAATTTTAAGAAACTCTTAAAAGACGTTAAGAAAATGTTAAAAATATTTTATTGGAAATTTCTTCTCATGTAAACATCACTTTATCACTTCCTACGAATCGTAAATAAGGAAAAACAAATGAGATGGAAATATATAAAATTGATAAAGAAGAGGAAATATATAAAATATTGATAAGAGGAGGAAATATATAAACACTGATGAAGAAGACGGAATATATAAGCACTGACAAAAAAGACAAAACATAGACATAGATGAAGATTTTTGTGATAAAAAAGAGTGGATGGATAATTTACTGCAAAAGCAAGAACCTTCAAGTGTGTGTGTGTGTGTGTGTGTGTGTGTGTGTGTGTGTGTGTGTGTGTGTGTGTGTGTGTGTGTGTGTGTGTGTGTGTGTGTGTGTGTGTGTGTACGTGTACGTGAGCGTGGGAGAAGAAATCAGATGAATCTTATAAATACTATTACGCTAATAAAAATAATAATAATAGTAATAATAATAATAATAACAATAATAATAATAATAATAATAATAATAATAATAGTAATAATAATAATAATAATAATAATAATAATAATAATAATAATAATAATAATAATAATAATAATAATAATATTCCTGCATGTTTAGAATGACAAGAACTTTCAATAAAACTTTGTTTTAACTAAACTTGGTCTGAAAGGGAGAATATTTTGACGATGGGGGGAAAGTGACCAGTAATCTACCTTAGCTTCGCTAATTAGTCGTTCCAAAAAGTTTAATAACCTTTTCGGTGACAATGATTTCACTAATTAGGGGTGAGAAAGCAGGTGTCGTTATTAATTATAGAGAGTTATGCGTCTTCAAGACGACAAGGATGACGTACTTTGTTGTAATTATTATTGTTTTTGTATATTTTTTGTTGTTGCTGTTGCTTCTGCGGTTATTTTGTTGTTACTCTCATTGCTCTTGTTCACTATGTATTTCTTGTTCTTGTCATTGTATATTTTTGTTTTCGAGGTCCCAGTTCTTCATTGTTGTTGTACTTTTTCGTGTTGTTATTTTGGAGTTCTTAGTCATGAAAGTTTTGTTGTTGCTCTTATTATCGTTATATTACTTGTTCTTGTTTTCCTTGATGTTCTAGTCACTGATATTGATCGATTCTGATGTTATTGTTACTCTTAATGTTGTTCTTGTTGTATTTTTTTTTTAAGCAGTTGTCTTATTTTATTATTGTACGTAAACTCAGATTTACAAAGTAAAAATAAAAAAATCAGTGTAACATAACATTAGATATTATGAGTGTGGGAGTGTATCAGTCTGTGGCATCGAGTTCTGTGTCATGATCCCATAAACAGAGCTGCGATGCTAATGATAACGCGGGAGAAGCGAGATGAATAACGATGAGGGAAGGAGAGGGCGGCGGGATGGAGAGAGAGGGAGAGATAGAGAGAGGGAGGGAGGGAAAGGAAGGAGGAATGGAGAACATTCGCAACACAACTTTCAGTCCTTACGTATCAAAAGAGTTGTCTAGTGTTGTGAACATTCCTTCTTCCCTCGCTCTGGGTCTTCCCTCGCTCTGGGTCTTCCCTCGTTCTGGGTCTTCCCTCGCTCTGGGTCTTCCCTCGCTCTGGGTCTTCCCTCGCTCAGGGTCTTCCCTCGCTCTGGGTCTTCCCTCGCTCTGGGTCTTCCATCGCTCTGGGTCTTCCCTCGCACACGAACCCTCTCTCACCTACTCCCTCTCAGCTTCTCTATATTTTCCTTCCTCCTCTTCCTTCTGTTTTCTCTCTTCCTCCTCTTCCTTCTGCTTCCTTTCTTTCTTTTCCTCCTCCTCCCTCTCCTACTCATCCACCTCCTTTCCTTCTCCTCCTGCTCCTCTCTTCATCACTCTTCCTGTACAGTGTCTACACCCACTGCCACTGTGACAGTGTTCACCTACTGCCACTGTGTAGCAGTGTGCTACACCACTGCCACTGTGCAGCAGTGTGCTACACCCACTGCCACTGTGCAGCAGTGTGCTACACCCACTGCCACTGTGCAGCAGTGTGCTACACCCACTGCCACTGTGCAGCAGTGTGCTACACCCACTGCCACTGTGCAGCAGTGTGCTACACCCACTGCCACTGTGCAGCAGTGTGCTACACCCACTGCCACTGTGCAGCAGTGTACTACACCCACTGCTACTGTGCAGCAGTGTACTACACCCACTGCCACTGTGTACCAGTGTGCAACACCCACTGCCACTGTGTACCAGTGTGCAACACCCACTGCCACTGTGTACCAGTGTGCAACACCCACTGCCACTGTGTACCAGTGTGCTACACCCACTGCCACTGTGTACCAGTGTGCTACACCCACTGCCACTGTGTACCAGTGTGCTACACCCACTGCCACTGTGTACCAGTGTGCTACACCCACTGCCACTGTGTACCAGTGTGCAACACCCACTGCCACTGTGTACCAGTGTGCAACACCCACTGCCACTGTGTACCAGTGTGCAACATCCACTGCCACTGTGTACCAGTGTGCTACACCCACTGCCACTGTGTACCAGTGTGCAACACCCACTGCCACTGTGTACCAGTGTGCAACACCCACTGCCACTGTGTACCAGTGTGCTACACCCACTGCCACTGTGTACCAGTTGCTACACCCACTGCCACTGTGTACCAGTGTGCTACACCCACTGCCACTGTGTACCAGTGTGCAACACCCACTGCCACTGTGTACCAGTGTGCTACACCCACTGCCACTGTGTACCAGTGTGCAACACACACTGCCACTGTGTACCAGTGTGCTACACCCACTGCCACTGTGTACCAGTGTGCTACACCCACTGCCACTGTGTACCAGTGTGCTACACCCACTGCCACTGTGTACCAGTGTGCAACACCCACTGCCACTGTGTACCAGTGTGCTACACCCATTGCCACTGTGTACCAGTGTGCTACACCCACTGCCACTGTGTACCAGTGTGCAACACCCACTGCCACTGTGTATCGGGATGATGTATTAGTTCATGCAACCTGGAGACATTTTTATGGCTTCAAAATATACGTGTACCATTGTATTACGGTACTTAGTATGCTATATGCAGCTCCGGGAATTATAAAAGATATATAGATGAGAGGGACTAAACAAATTCCGTTGCATTAACTTTATTGCATTACCAGTCTTGTCACACCTGTGACGTTGAGAAGGAAGCACACTGTTGCTGCGTGCACACAACAAGGATGCTGCAGTGTACCCAGATGATCTTCCTGTACACGAAAGAGCAAAACGAATTTGGTGTAAAAATGTTAAATCTTGGAGCATTAAGGTTTTTCGATACTGTGTTTTCAGTTGGGTAATGTATTAAAAGTTTGAAAGAGTTGATTTTTGAGAGGTGAATGCATCGACATCATTTGCATATAAGAACATATGAAACTTCCATAGTCAGTAGTGCATTGTATAAAGATAAGAGAAAATTACAGGTATTTTAAAAAAATTCAAAATCTTAGGAAAACACTTCCGTGTTGGTATACAAGATGTATGCTGAGATGTGTATGTCTCTCACTGTATATAATGCTGAGAGTTTATTTTAATCCATATTTTAGGTATTAAAGTATTCTTGTCTGGTGGTGTACAGGTTACATACAGCCTTAATGACCCTCGACTAGTGGATAGATTGGTTTTAACTTCATTAGTCATTATCCTTGTAGCGGGGAGTAACAGACGTACAGACACTTAGTTCAGAAACATAACCACACTGACAATCAGACATGTACACAGTTTTCTCAGTCACACACACACACACTGAGACGAATAGACATAGTGGACAGAGACAGGATGTTCCAGAGATGGGACACAACAACAAGGGGTTACAATTGGAAGCTGAAGACTCAGATAAATAACAGGGATGTTAGGAAGTATTTCTTCAGTCACAGAGTTGTCAGGAAGTGGAATAGTCTGGGAAGTGACGTAGTGGAGGCAGGATCCATACATAGCTTTAAGAAGAGATATGATGAAGCTCATGGGGCTGGAAGAGTGACCTAGTAGCGACCAGTGAAGAGGCGGGGCCAGGAGCTGTGAATCGACCCCTGCAACCACAACTAGGTGAGTACACACACATTCATAAACAACAACTCAGTGGACACCTCGGAACAGCCTGTATTCTTAATGACATGGATTCAACAAGAGGCTGGAAATATTTATTCCTTAAAGATTCTGGTCCATGTTAGGATAACATCAGAAGTAGCTGCACATCCAGAAGGTTTACACTAAATTCTGACCCTTCTATCTGCATGTGGCAGCAGAAATCGTCAGACCAGGCGACCTTTTTCCAATCTTCAACTGTTCAGTTTTGGTGAACTAGTCCCACTGTAACCTCAGTTTCCTGTTCTTAGATGACAAGAGTGGTAGCAAGTCTTTTGCTGCTGCTGTAGCCCATCCACTTGAAGTTTCGACGTGTTGTGAATTCAGAGATGCTCTTCTGCATACCATTGTAGTAATGCGTGGTTATTTGAGTTACTGTCATCTTCCTGTCAGCTTGAACCAGTCTGACCATTATTCTCTGACCTCTCTCATTAACAAGGCTTTTTCGCGCACAAAACTGCCACTCACTGAATATTTTGCATTTTTTAAGCTATTCTCTGTAAATTCTACAGACTGTTGTGAGTGAAAATCCCAGGAGATCAGCGGTGTCTGAGTGTGTGTCTGGCACCAACAATCATTCCATGGTCAAAGTCACGTAGTCCACATTTCTTCCCCATTCTGTTATTTCATCTGAACAACATCTGAGCGTCTTGCTTTGATGTACTGGCACGTGATTGGTTGATTAAATATTTGTATTAACGAGCAGGTGTACAGATGTACCTATACCCTCGTGAGAAGAGAGTGGGCAGTAGAATGAAATTAGCTCTGAGGCAACCACACCACCGTATGTCCTCGCAACATGAAGCAAGTTTAGTTCTCTAGGCTCTTGTTGTTTGTAGGATTGTATGATCCAGTGGGTTAGAGCGTCGTGGATTTTCGCTCTCTTCCCACGAGGCGGGCTAAAACAACACGTGTTTGATCCCAAGGCTAGCCACAGTTTGTTATATATATATATATATATATATATATATATATATATATATATATATATATATATATATATATATATATATATATATATATATACAGAAAAGATCGCAGTCAGCAGGACTCGACTGCGATCTTTCTCTGATATACCCCTTGTTTCTGCTTAGTGCATTGATATAAAAATCACTTGTGAGGTCAGAACATGCAGGAGGAGATTGAAATAGCTTGAATCCATGCTTGAGGCTCACTGACGTGCCCGGCTGGGAACATGGCTTGTGAACCAGCTGCCCAGCTATGTGGCAGAGTGGATAAGAGCGCTGCCTGGGAATCTTGACTGTCTCAGTAGCAGTATCGAGTCCTGCTGACTGCGATCTTTCTCTGTATATACCCGCTTGTTTCTGCGTGGTGCATTGGTATATATATATATATATATATATATATATATATATATATATATATATATATATATATATATATATATCGTGCCGAATAGGTCAAACTTGCGATTTTGGTTTAAATAGCAACGCTCTTCTTGCCGAATAAGGCAAGCGAAAATTTGTGTATGCAATAATTTCGCAAAAATTATTCTGAACCTAACGACAAAATATATTTAATTGTGTTTGTTTATTATTAAATTATTGTAAACTTATCTAAAATATATTTAGTTGGCTTAGGCTAAATTAAATTGCGCTTGTTATTATAAGGTTAGGTAAGTTTTCTAAGGTTCTTTTAGTTAAAAATTATTGATTTTAACATTAACATAAATGAAAAAATATATCCTTAAACATATAAGATTTTTTTTAGAAAAGACTTAATTTTAAATGAGTTCTTGCTAATTGACCAGTTTTACCTATTCGGCACGATATATATATATATATATATATATATATATATATATATATATAAAACGTATATATACACACATGCACTTGCCTGACGTACACACACACACAGAGACAGCAGACTGCACCAAACAACCTGATCATAGCTGGAGGGGTCATGAGAAGCTCAGCAATACACCTGACATGACGTCTGCTCTTTCTTGCTTTCTACATTGTAGTCTTCTGGTCTTGAGTGTCGTGACAAGCAAGTGCCTAGCCTCCTGTATCTGCTTAACTTGCGTGTGAGTGTTAAGTACAAGCGTGTACTGTGGATGCGTACCCTGCGTGAGTAAAACCTGCTGTGTAATACCTCACAATACCAGTATCAAATACCATACAAAAATTTCTAGTTTATGCTTAAATTTCAAGTCGAGGAGTTTCCCCTCCTCGTCTGCCTCTTCCTTCTCTCGAGCCTCAGACCCGGCAGCCTCTCGCCCAGAGAAAACTCTTATCGCCGTGATTACACACTTACAGACTCTGCCTTTGACATTTGTTTCCCAATTTCGAGAAGTGAGGGCATAGTTTACGGATGATGATGACGGCTCTGATCAAAGGCATCTCCGGTAATAACGGCGGTAGTGACGCGATAAGAAAAGCTGTAATAATGCTTGCATGACTGGGAATGATTACATTTAATGGCCCTTCACAATCTCACCGATAATGAGCTTGTGTTTGTAATGGAACGTGACTCAGGACGATGGCTGGCCAGAATGAATTGATTGTTGGGTTCGTTCTAAGGAGAGAGGGTTGGTGGGTGGGGTCTGGTGTGACGGGGGGAGGGAGAAAAAAACACTGTTGGTTTTGGAAATTGGAAGTCGGTGTTTGATTAATTTTTTTGTGAGTGGGTCTGGTTGAAATTTCTTTCGATTTATTTGTCGTTAGGTGAGAGAAGAGATACCAGATGAAGAACCTGACGCCTTCCATACACGTACACATACATAGAGAGTGAGAGCAGTGGCTACAAATTTTGGACAAGGAGGAAGACCATGGGGTAAGCATAACACCAAACATATCACCTAAGGAGCATGTCTGTAGAATAACTATGGTGGCGCAAGGGCACCTAACGTACTTAATTAAGGACGGTTTTCAGATGCCTAAACAGTTTTTTAGACCCCTGTTCATGGCATTTTTTTCAAACTGTCAGGATACTACGTCCTCATGGTGCATTAAGTCGTGGGTATGGTGGTTGTGAGCGTAGTGAGTAAGACGTGTGATGAATTGGTGAATAATGGAGGCTTAGTGGATAAGGGCGTAGCGAGGTAGGGACGTGGTGGTGTGGTCATAGTGGGTGTGAGGGGTGGTGATGTGGGCGTGGTGAATGGATCAGAATCCAACGCTCCCTCTTTACCATGGCGTCTCAGTTCTGACGTCTGCTCTTCTGCATCCCCATTACAACTACCACCACCCCACCAATACCTCCCAGCCACCACCATCCACAACATCAACCACTACCACCACCCCACCAACACCTCCCAGCCACCACCATCCACAACATCAACCACCACCACCACCACACCAATACCACCCAGCCACCACCATCCACAACATCAACCACTACCACCACTCAGACACCTCGCTTATAAACTTTTCAATAATTAATTCTTAGATCAGTCTGGAGTATAAAATAGTTTGTAGTAACAGCAGTAAGTCAAGAAAACTCTCTCATCCTAACCCCTGAAGCAGGTAAGACTCAAATGACTAGCACAGTATTAGTTATATATGAATAGTATATAACACTGACAAGATAAAGACTTGAACACATGTGAAACATCTGGATATCTTTATTTGTAGACGTTTCGCCCGCCAGTGGCTTTATCAACACAATAAAATGACAATGTGAAGAATGTTGAACTATATACAAAAGATGAGGTATTAGTTCACCGGACGAAATTAACATCAACTTCTACCACTGTTCTTCATTGCTGGTGAGATGATTGTCAGTAATTAATAATTAGGTTGCTGACGCCAGCGAGAGCTTAAGATGTAGGTCAGCTCCTTGGCACACGGCATAAGGTGCGCCTGACTCAAGAGAACCTTGAGTTATATATGTGTGTAAGTTGGGTGTTTGGGGCGACGCCTGGAATCAAAACAATTTTTTTTTTGCTCTCAGTGACGGTGGACTTTAGGGCAATGAGCTCCCTGGTCTGATAAGGTAATATCTTATTCTGGTCTTCGTAGTTTCGCGCTCAGTTGTGACTTGGCAATGGTCCAGGATGGACCGAAACGTCGCCCATGATTTCATTTCGAAAGTATGGGTTGTGAATTGTCCCAGGTTCTGTATTATGACTTTTATTCTTCTTTACAAATAAATTTCCTAGAAGAATTTCAGTAAGCCAAAAAGGTAAATCATAGCGAATAAACTTTAAAAGACGCATCTGTATACTAAACATACACAGGAAGGCCTTGGTCACCATAAGGATGACACTTACAAAACACGGCTATTACACGTAGCTAGGCCTAGCCCCCTGCTGATTTAGTGTTTACCCCATAATTCTAAAAACGCGGGCATATTTGAACAAGTCCTTAGATGGACCAGCAGCATCATAAAGGAAACTATAAATAAGAAATGAGCATCAATAAAGTTGGAGAAAGGCGACCCTTTATTACTGTTCCAAGGCTTCGTCCAGGGCTGGACTTTATCAGGTATACAAAAACCACAGAGATACACAACCTAATAAGGTAAACGAGTAACCTGAGGTCGCAGGCGAGGTCAAAGGTGGGGTAAACGTTAAGATCTAAGAGTGAGGTAGGTGAGGTCAAGTTGGTGAGGCCACGGAGGTAAGGGCGAGGGAAGCAAGATGAGAGACAAGGGATGGGTAACATTTTCAATATAAATGATCATGGATGAGGCGAGGGACGGATCCAGCCAGAATGTACATCACATTTCTTTATTCAGTGATCTTAGCAAGATGATTGGCGGCCACTTTCAGGATCCTGCGTTTACGCACTCTTCGCTGGCATCAGCAGTCCTGCGCGCGTACTTGCGTTCTTGAAGGCGACTTTGATGATCACAAACTGTCTCCCCAACGTAAACATTGCTGCATTCCCAGCACGAAATGTTACAAACCCCTACAGTAGTGGTCCTTTCGGGGCCTCCGAAAGCACCGTTACTGTAAGGGGGAATACCCAATACAGTTTGTCTCTTAGCTGGGCTGGCACAGGAATCTAAGCTGGTGACAGTGAGGCTAATAGCAGACCTAGAAACTTGTGGAAGCCTGAGGAACTTACTCAGATTTCTAGGCTCTGGGGCTTTCCCCGTATCCCCCGAGAAAGTAATAAAAATCTTAAACCAAGCCTCGATTTGATGGAGTTGGTAGATTCTACTTATCAGGCGCAGTTTGACTCTACATGTGACCTCTCAGGTGTGTAGCAGTTGTTAGTGTGTGAGACATGTGCAGGCTGTGTCAGAGTAACATGATCTAAGTGTTTGACTTTAAACATCCTCTACTTTCTCTTCTCCTTTACTTTTATGTTATTATGTTGTTGCTGCTGCTGCTTGTTGCTAATGTGAAAAATCGCTAAATTACTCTCCCGTAAGTTTCATTCCGATATATATATATATATATATATATATATATATATATATATATATATATATATATATATATATATATATATATATATATATATATATTTATATTCCATCAAAACACCACACACTGTAATTTTCACTTAGCCTTCTAGATAATGTCTTATACATTCCTCTTGTAACATTTATCGTCTTTCTTAATTGCATATTGTACCTCTAAATATTTGGCCTTTTTGTTTTTTTTAGTGTATATCTCGTTCCTTCTTAAAGCTTTCCTGTTCTTCTTTAATGTTTTACGTTTTGGACGGATTCAGTCAGAAAACTTTTTAGAGCCTCGGTGACGGTGCTCTTCAGTTTATGGCGACATTTTCATTTGCATGTTCGGTAGTATATCACGAGAGATGCTGACGCTTCGTATCATTTTCTACCACTAATTCCTTCCTGAGTTGAATTTAATTTCCATATATGCAAGACTTTTGTGCCAAGGAATTTATTATTCATTTTTTCAGCTACGCCCTGCGTGTAGGAAGCCTCTGAAGGCCATTCTGAGTTTATTATATTAGGTTTAAATGGGAGATCATGAGGAAGATGGCGCCAGAGCAGTCTTAGTGTCCTGCTGGAAGATGTGCAGAAAGGGTAACAGGCGTCTTAGGGTCATGGTGAAACGTATGTAGACAGTCTCACGCAGATCTTAAGATCATATTGAAAAAGATGTGTTATGCATTGTAAAAAAATGTATTAAGTCTATACTGAAAAACAATGTAGAGTCAGAGAAAGCTTGGGAGCTTTAGTTTAACCTCAGGAGAGCTCGAGGAGCTGCACTGAAAAAAAAAAAAAACGCTGTAGAATGAAAAGTTTTCGCCTTTGGAATCACTAACAACAGTAACTCCTCAAAACTTTCTTTGTTTGATGTACCGCTGCTTCACTTTGAAACTTGGCTTCTATACGAGAGTTTCGCAATGATCCCACGTAAGAAACTATCATCCAGATAATTTCATCTTAAGTCATCAGTGGCGGTGGTGACACAGTGCTACGATATTACCAACACTATGTAAATAAAACACATGATGCTAGTTAGGGCATTTTATTGCGAGGCCTTTTTGTTCCCCAAGGACTTTATCAATTTGATAGTCTCTGGTGGGCGAAACGTCTTGACAGTAAAATACCATAATCCGATTTGTGTGTCTTATTTACACGTGTGTCAGTGTTGATGTTTCTCAAGGATGCAAACATACAAACCCTAAACTCCAGCTTCATCTCAGTCACCCGATCTTATAATACCACCAAAGGAAGATCACATTAATATCATTTATCCAATGCACCTAGCATTAAAAACCCAAAACAGAGTTAATAACCCAAAATAATCAAAGGAAGTCAGATTGACCTACGTCCGCTCGGGTCCTTAAATGTTTTTGTTTCCGTAGAATGCAATCCACAACGGCCAACTAACTCCTGTTTACCGCTGAGTGAACTGGGGTAGAAAATTTAAGCAAATTTACCTCTCCTGGTGGATTGTACCCTAGTCACTTAGGCAGTGAGGCGAGTGAGCTACGAGTAACTCACACCTGCTACATGGCTTCTAGCACATCTGAGACCTCGGCGCGTCGCCTCTAGTCTAGTTATTCTGCCCATGTCAGTGTAACTCGTGCCTGGAATAGTCTCTTTGCAGAGGGTGTTGAGGGAAGTGTCTTTGTCCGTGCAGCGTAGTGTATTGTAAGCGTTACCTGAAACCCGTCGCCCAGGTGAGCGATTGTATTCAGTGGACAGCAATTCCTCTTCATTTACGGATGAGAACAATCGCACGGTGCAGCACCCGTGTTCGGACTGATGAGAAGTGCTTGAAAATTCAGTCCTTTGTCTAGACTCGCATAACATTGCAAGTGAGAGGGGCCAGACCGGCCACTGAACACGCTCGCACCTGGAAATTAATCAGGAGGGTTAAATAAGATTTTAGCGGGGCGTGTCGAGTGCCCGCTGAGCGAAACTGAGCAGGAGGAATGACAGGTAAGAGGCACCTTCAGCAGCACCCGGGGAGTTCAATCAAGCAGGCTAGCTCCTTCTCCTGAACTTGAGTCGTTACCAAACGAAGCCTTTAGGACCAAGCGGCGAAGCGATCGTCGTTCTGAAGCTCCCCAAGCGATGCTGGTCTAAGTGCAGCCCCGAGATTAACAATGGGAGAAGCTTGGAACAAAGAGAAAAATTAGAACGGAAATTGCGATAAGAACGAAAAACTGAACGAGAGAAATCAGACCAACGAGAAGAACGATAACATGATAACCGAGAACAACAAGAAACGAAACATGCTAAGAACCTCAGTAACAGAACCAAAGATTGCTTTAACTGCAACAAAAATGTCAACTAAGCAACATCAGCCAACAGGCCAACTACTAGAACAGTCATAACGGTAGTAAAAACGACCAGAACAGTAACAGCTGTAGTAAAAACGACCGGAACAGTGACAACGGTAGCAGACACGCCAGAACAGTAACAACTGTAGCAGACGCGATCAGAACAGTAACAACGGTAGCAGACGCGACCAGAACAGTAGCAAAGGTAGTGAAAATAATTAGAAAAGTAGTGACGTCAGTTGAGGCGAGCAGATCAGAAGCAGTGATGAACTAAAAAAAAGAACAAAAATAGCAAAAGAAACGTCAGACCAAAGACAAAACATACCTGAAATGACAACAGATGCCATATTCCCAGCAGGGTATCAAGTAATGAGGAAAGCCACCTTGGTGGGGGGAGCATAGAACCTAATGCTCTGGCCTAAATAGCTGATGGTGGTGGATAAAGAAGGGGGGACACGAGTTAGAAGAGGGGGATATAGGAAAGGCAGGAGAGACTGAAAAGGTAGAAGGGAGAGAAGAGGCTGGGATCAAAGGGGTCAGCTCACGTGAAAATGTGAGGGAAGATAATATAAACGAGAGAGATAAAGGAGGACAGGAGACAGGTGGAGAGGATGATCTTGCAAGTAGAGAGGAAATGCGAGAAACGGGTGATAATTTTCCACTGTGACGATGAACGAAGAAAAGTGGTAAGAGGGGGAAATGGAGAAAGGTGGAAAGGGACAAACCTGACGCTATGGAAGAAATCAGAGAAACAGATAAGAGAAAAGTGTTTACAGCAGGACACAGGAAGAAGACGAGGAGGAGAATGTGCGAATGAGTGCAGAATGGAGAAGCTGATGATGATGATGGTGATAATGATGATGACAGTGGTGGCAATGATGATGATTTCGATGATAAACATTATGAAGATAATAATGATGGTGAAAAACGGAGACGCCGATGAAGAATAAGAAGAACAAGAAGATAAGGACGACGATAAACAAAGATAAAGATTAACATACTTCTCATAACCAAAAAAAAAATAGTAAATAAAGTTTGCTCTTCTTGCCTCCAAAAGTAGTCGAAATATAAACAAAATTCAATCCCCATTACGTCTTTTTTCCACTTTATTCTTTATTACCGTATTAGGACTGACGAAGCCGCTAGGGCGAAACGTTTTCTCTAATAAATGTCTTTTTTCCACATCTTGACGGTGTCACCAGACCATTTCTTCAAGACGTTTAATGGTCCAAGTCGGACCGAAATGTCATAAGTTTTAATGTCCTAAGTGCAGTTTATTTGTGTTTTGGTGAGTTGTTAGAGCCACGATATTGCAAGGTTTTATTCTCTGCACGAGGTCATCTTTGCACAATTTGTCTCATTCTTCCAGTGTCTAAAATCTCAATATTTTAGGACCTTCGGTAAAGAAATTAATTTTGTTTCCAGCAAACCGGCCGTATCGCACCGAGGCAGGTGACCTAAAATGAAAAACGAAAGTTTCTCTTTTAAAATTTAATCATTTATACTGGAGAAGGGGTTACTAGCCCTTTGCTCCCGGCATTTTAGTCGCTTCTTACGACACACATGGCTTATGGAGGAAGAATTCTCTTCTACTTCCCCATGGAGAAAGAAGTAAAATATTCACAAATAACCCACACGTAAGAGAATGAAACTTAATGGTCCGTCTTGGACCATTAACTATTTTTCAAGAACTGAAGGATTCAGACAGAGGAAGAGAAAATAAAGTAATTTAAAAGAGGTGAAAAGTATGTTGTATCACCGTTCATTTCATGAGTCTGAACATAAACATTCCACTAGGAAAGGAAAGTAGTGCCGGCATTATTCCAAAATCCTGTGCACACGAGGGAACATTAAGTCAACATTCCTCAATGACACAAACCTAACTCGCTAACATTTATTGTAATGGAGAACAGTTTAGACAAGCATCCAGTGGGACTCATAACACGCGTCTATCATTTGTCAACATTCACCTCAGCGATACATCAAACATGCAGACAACCTCTGGAGGGAGGGGGGAAGGGGGTAGAAACCACTACCACAGCCTCGCAACATTCCCATATCCTCCACACATTCCACTCATTTACACTCGTAGAGTCGGCCGTTCATTATGAGATGGGTAATTGCCAATTTGGCGTCTTAATCACCAGTTGCGTCAACCAGTATCTCTCGGCATTATCAAGCAAGACTCTGTCATTATACTTTCTTTTCTAGCTCTCCACTCCAACTGTTGTCACTGAAATTTTATTTTTCTCCTCGCCTATTTTTAAGTTAAATATAGAGACATTGGGCTATTATATATATTTTTTGTCCCAGTGCGTTTGTAACAGATTTCTAAAGCGAAGAAATGTTTTAAAATATATTTTAAAGCGATTCAAGAAGGTTTAAAGTAGAGTTGTGCCCACTACGTCACGAGTCTCGCAAAGCATAGCACACTGTGATAATAAAGCCTACTGATAATCATTTGTTTTAATAAAGTAAAGCAATGGAAGTAAACCTCATCAACTGACCCCTTCTGACCCCTCTTGACCTATGCTGGTCGATGACAGAAGGAAGAAGAGAGCCGTACTACACTGCTGCTCAACTAACTACAACCATCTATCTACCCACTTGCCTCCCCCATCAAACTTCCTACACACCCAAACGATATCTTATTTATTTTCGAAAATCGCGCAAATAACTAATAAATTTCTACTCCAGTAAACTTTAATCGAGGCCGCATATATGGAAGAGGCACTGCAGAGTAGCACATGCAGGAAATGTTTACAATCGCAGGGGTAATATCTCATAGGAACTCAATTTGCATCGACGTCCGGCATCACAAAGCGAGAGTGCAAATTTAATGATTAACTGTATTGGTGAGAACACTAATCTGCAGCTTATCTGATGCATTGGCGAATGATATACGTCTCTAGAGCACGACCCTTGTCTTCGCAGGCTAAGTGATTGTCTTCCCCACCTAAGTGATTGTCTTCCCCACCTAAGTGATTGTTAATATGCTCTCTTGCCTCGCACTTGCATAAACACTCGCTTAGCATTCCACCGTGAAGGATCCTTACTACCGCGCTATAGCATAGATACGAGTTTTTATTCTTTCTCTTAAAAAAATATGGTCAGCTCATAAGAAAGAAGCCGATGAAAGCAAAATAATTAGTTTTTAATTGAGGTGTATTTAGGTGGTGCTTCATTTATGCAAATTGTTGTGAGGTCAGCTGATCATAGTTCTCCTCTTGTTTTAAAAGCAGCGACAGGTACGTTATGGCTAGTTCAAGCCTGACTGGAATCGTTAAACCCAGCACATACCTTCTGAAAACCTGACTCAGGTGAGGTCATGTCTAAACGAACGACCTCTACCAGACACATGCCAAGCATATGCATAAATGACCTATGTCCACACTCGACCTGAATGTCTGCGTTGAAAACTTGCTTGGCACAAACGCGTGGTCAAACGTGTACCTGAATTGAATGTTTTGTTGACTGAAACTCATTACTGAACCGAGAGGTTCACCTGGGATAAGCACACTTCTGGGCTGAGCGCATTCCATGGCCGAACGAACCGCTAGTCCCAACGTACAGAGCTGAACGCATTCCCGATGGAAATGAATTTGCCGAATCAAACGTCGTAATACCGGACTTGATAGAGGCAAGTCATCTCTTATTTTTGTTTAGCAATGACTACGTCAGCAGTTACGGGCCTGAGTGTACCAGCCTTGCGGGAACGAACCCACACAGGCACCAGCGCTACGCGGTGTTTACAGACTAGAGAAACTGGTTTGCAAAGCGAGAATTTCATTACTTAAAAATGCCCTCGAGGTAAACAGGTGTCCGAGAGAAAGCCAGAAACCGAAAAATCTAGGTTATTTTTCGTTTATAATCCGTGTGAAGCTTCTACGTGCACACGAATATCATTTCCAAGTTAAGCAATGTATAAAGAAGAAAATGTCATGTTTTGTCATTTGCGTGGCATAGGAAATTATCAATCTTTTTGTTGTTGTTGCAAACATGGGAAAAAAAGGAGCTTGAAAGCTCTTGCGAAGGAGACGGCGCTGCAAGGGAGACACGGACAAGCTCACGGATGATAAAGACGGACGTCTGAGCTGTTGAAGAGTAAAACTATAATTTTATGAATGAAAGGCAATTTGGTAGATTTGCATAAGCGCATAACTTAAGGTGTTCCACAAGCAGCGTGTGGAATAATGGTAGGTTACTGTATTGCTTTTAAACGTTTAACAATAGTACGCTGTGTGACTCTTACAGGTTTAACGCATATGTTTGAATAAAATAATAATAATAATAATAATAATAAGAAGAAGAAGAAGAAGAAGAAGAAGAAGAAGAAGAAGAAGAAGAAGAAGAAGAAGAAGAAGAAGAAGAAGAAGAAGAAGAAGAAGAAGAAGAAGAAGAAGAAGAAGAAGAAGAAGAAGAAGAAGAAGAAGAAGAAGAAGAAGAAGAAGAAGAAGAAGAAGAAGAAGAAGAAGAAGAAGAAGAAGAAGAAGAAGAAGAAGAAGAACAAGAAGAAGAACAAGAAGAAGAACAAGAAGAAGAACAAGAAGAAGAACAAGAAGAACAAGAACAATATGAACAAGAAGAAGAAGAACAACAACATTATTATTACTATTATTAACACTTTAGTTACAAATTTCAAAGCATTCTTATATACAGCCTAAATAGGGTCTGCTACTGCTACTACCACTACTACCACCACCACCACCACTACTACTTCTACCACTACTATTATTCATATTACTACTACTGCTACTCTCAAGCGAGGTTCCTCCATAGTAACGAGAGGTTCTTGATCAAAGGAAACGGAGGTATTTCTTAGATCGTACTGTTGAGGAGTACCGAGTCATAATGTATCGTTCTCTTGGGAAATACCGTGTCACTGAGTATCGTTCTGTAGGGGAGAGTACATAGTTTGGCGTGAGGTGGTGGTGTTAGCGGTGGAAGTGGTGGTGTTAGCGATGGTGGTGTTAGCGGTGGTGGTGTTAGCGGTGAAAGTGGTGATGTTAGAGGTGATAGTGGTGGAAGTGGTAGTGATGGTGGTAGTGGTGGTGGTGTTGGCGGTGGTAGTGGTGATGAACTTCGCTATACATTCAATGTAGGTTGTTGTAGTATACAGTATTTAAAATATATGCTGCATGTTGTGTTTTGTATTGTATTGTGTTGTATTGTTTGAGGAATTTAGCGTGTGCGCGTCAGTGATTGGACCAATCTTGGGAGTATGTCAGAGCAGCCAGTCAGTGACTGGACTGGTCTTGGAATGTCGAAGCAGCCAGTCAGTGATTGGACTGGTCTTGGAATGATGTCAGAGCAGCTAGTCAGTGATTGGACTGGTCTTGGAATGATGTTAGAACAGCTAGTCAGTGACTGGACTGGTCTTGGAATGATGTCAGAACAGCCAGTCAGTGACTGGACTGGTCTTGGAATGATGTCAGAGCAGTAAGTCAGTGACTGGACTGGTCTTGGAATGATGTCAGAGCAGCTAGTCAGTGATTGGACTGGTCTTGGAATGATGTCAGAGCAGCTAGTCAGTGATTGGACTGGTCTTGGAATGATGTCAGAGCAGCTAGTCAGTGATTGGACTGGTCTTGGAATGATGTTAGAGCAGCTAGTCAGTGACTGGACTGGTCTTGGAATGATGTCAGAACAGCCAGTCAGTGACTGGACTGGTCTTGGAATGATGTCAGAGCAGTAAGTCAGTGACTGGACTAGTCTTGGAATGATGTCAGAGCAGCTAGTCAGTGATTGGACTGGTCTTGGAATGATGTTAGAACAGCCAGTCAGCTGGACTGGTCTTGGAATGTCAAAGCAGCCAGTCAGTGACTGGACTGGTCTTAGAATGATGTCAGAGCAGCCAGTCAGTGATTGGACTGGAGGTTCGGAGTGTCAGATTCGCTGCTAATCCCTACAGGCGTCTGGGAGGAGATTAGAAGGCAGATATCCAACCGGTTGTGGAGATGGATTGTTTGTGTGTGGCCTGGTACTACCAGCGCCTCTCTCTCTCTCTCTCTCTCTCTCTCTCTCTCTCTCTCTCTCTCTCTCTCTCTCTCTCTCTCTCTCTCTCTCTATGTCCGTTGATTTAACCAGCACAAACGTTGTTTGTGCTGGTTCTCCCACCCACCCTCCATAACACCACCACAACAGTGTGGACACCACTCTCCATAATCCCACAACACAGTGTGGACCCCACCCACCCTCCATAACACCACCACAACAGTGTGGACACCACACTCCATAACACCACCACACAGTGTGGACAACACCACCCTCCATAACCCCACCATCACACAGTGTGGACCCCACCTACCCCATAACCACCACCACCACACAGTGTTGACCCCACCCACCCTCCACAACACTACACAGTGAGGACTCCACCTACCCTCCATAACACCACACAGTGTGGACCCCACCCACCCTCCATAACACCACACAGTGTGGACCCCACTAACCCTCCATAACACCACACAGTGTGGACCCCACCCACCCTCCAAACCACCACCACCAGTGTGGACCCCACCCACCCTCCATAACACCACCATCAGTGTGGACCCCACCCACCCTCTATAACACCACCACCACACAGTGTGGACCCCACTCACCCTCCATAACACCACACAGTGTGGACCCCACCCACCCTCCATAACACCACCACCAGTGTGGACCCCACCCACCCTCATAACACCACCACCACACAGTGTGGCCCCACCCACCCTCCATATTACCACACAGTATGGACCCCACCCACCTTCCATAACACCACACAGTGTGGATTCCACCCCCCCTATAACACCACCAGTGTGGACCCCACCCACCCTCCATAACACTATACAGTGTGGACCCCACCCACCCTCTATAACACCACCACACAGTGTGGACCCCATCCACCCTCCATAACACCACACAGTGAGGACCCCACCCACCATAACACCACACAGTATGGACCCCACCCTCCCTCCATAACACCACACAGTGTGGACCCCACCCACCCTCCATAACACCACACAGTGTGGACCCCACCCTCCCTCCATAACACCACACAGTGTGGACCCCACTCACCCTCCATAACACCACACAGTGTGGACCCCACCCACCCTCCATAACACCACACAGTGTGGACCCCACCCTCCATAACACCACACAGTGTGGCTGGTGTGTGTGGTCGTCGCACTGTGTCTCGCCTCGACTCCCTGATGATCGTGTCGGGACCGAACACGAGAAAAACAGACACAGACCTCGTGATGAATGACCAACACACACGCACACGCACACGCACACACACACGCACACTGAAGCTCTACTCTTTGCTACGTTAGATTCCACTGATTAAAATTCTGTAACTGATCATTCCTGGTGAAGTATAAACTGTTTTTTCTACACTTGAGTTGGACGTCAGTAAACTGTCCACGTTACCCCTTTTTAAGACATTATAAACAGTTTGGTTACGTTATTTGATAACGTGGAATATATCTTATTGAATTGATCTTTATTATTGGTGGAGCCTAAGACGTAGCATGTTGTCGTACGTCAACTACGACAGTATCTGCTGGGATCTTGGAACCACCAACACACATACACACGCACACTCAGACTCAGATGAACCACGGGGATGTTAGGAAGTATTTCTTCAGTCACAGAGTTGTCAGGGAGTGGAATAGTCTGGGAAGAGATGTAGTGGAGGCAGGATCCATACATAGCTTTAAGGAGAGGTATGATAAAGCTCATGGAGCGGGTAGAGTGACCGAGTAGCGGCCAGTGAAGAGGCGGGGCCAGGAGCTGTGAATCGACCCCTGCAACCACAACTAGGTGAATACACGCACACACACACACACGCACACACACACACGCACGCACACACACCACACACACGCACTACACACACGACGCACAACACACACACACACACACACACACGCCACATACACACACACACACAACACGCACACACAATGCAGCACGACACACACACACCACACACACACGCACACACACACCACACACACACACACGCACGACACACACCACGCACACACACACACACACGCACACACACACACACACGCACGCACACACACCCGAAAGTATTTACAAAAAGTAATTAAAATAAAGGTGATCGCTTGAAAAGTGAATCGAAAAGAGGAAAAAAAATATTGTGGTGACGTACCAAGTCTCAAGAATGTTAACACGGGCGTTACTGAGACCACCAGCTTGTTCTCTCTCTTCTTGCTTGCTTGCTTGCTAGCTCGCTCTCTCTCTCTCCTCTCTCTCTCTCTCTCCTCTCTCCCTCTCTCTCCTCTCTCTCTCCTCTCCCTCTCTCCTCTCTCCTCCTCTCCCTCTCTCCTCTCTCTCCTCTCCCTCTCTCCTCTCTCTCTCTCTCTCCTCTCTCTCTCTCTCTCTCTCTCTCTCTCTCCTCTCTCTCTCTCTCTCTCCTCTCTCTTCCTCTTTCGTGGTCCTGTCTTTTTATTTTTTTTTCTTTTCAATGATGTAAATTTTTTTCTTCCAAGATTCGTTCCCTTTCTTTGTTCCCAACTTCAGTTTTTTGAGTTTAAATGCCAAAGTTTACAAGTTTTGAGTTTCAGTTTCATCACTTAAATTTTGATTTTCACTTCAGTTTCACTTAAGTGTCTAACTTATCTCCTTCACTTGATCTGAATCCTTATCTCTTCTACAGCGTCGCTATGCTCGCTCTGTATCCGCTTTCCTTGAATCTCCGTCTCTTCTACAGTAAAATTATTCTCAGTTTGTAGACACTTTATCTCGGGAACAAAAATGTCTACATTCTCATGCGAATATTAACAAAAAATAGATTTACGCGGAAATCCCTGTAATGCTCTTTTACTAATCCAAGAATCAAATCCTTCAGGAACGTGAACATGTCTTTGTCTATAATGAGGTCAAGTACATTGTGCGTTCAGGCGGAACCTTCACAAAGTTCAGAAATATCGGGCAGTACAGTTCTCTGAAAGTTATGATTCTTGTTACCAGTGTTTTGGATGGTCTGTGTGTGTGTGTGTGTGTGTGTGTGTGTGTATGTATCTCCCTCAATCAGTATTTGCTCGCAGGTTTCTGAAGAAACCTTAGATTAGGAAGCAATCTAGAGAAGGGATTCCTAGGAGCACTGAAGTATGGCATTCACTGGTAGGTGATATACACCGAGGGCGTGTGAAGGTGTGGCAGAGTTATGGCACTCAAGGTGTGAAAAATATCCAGAAACAGAGAGTAAAGCCGTCAAAATGGACAGACCTGTTCTAGGCTAGTAAGGAGCGCTCTGAGTTCCCACACCAGTTCGCTTGCTATTGTAAAATAAAAATACGATTTCCTATACGACTCGGTCGCCTCTCTCATTTTATATCAGCTGATCTGATTCCCAGCACGGTCTGGTGGCTTATTTTCTTATCTCGTAGTGATAAGGTATTTATGGTGATTGTAGCTGAAGTTTAAGTTATTGGAGGTAATGGTGCGCGAGGCTGTTGCTGCTGGCTTCTGATTCACACCTCTGGCCTGACATTACATTTGTCGAGGTGTGAGAGGTGGTCAACTGCACCCAGATAGTAACTACATACCTCGGCTCTCCCAGCTACACCCAGTGTCCTCCTAGGATCCTTTCAGTGTCCTCCTAGGAGGTTCTCAGCTTTTTCGTCTTCACAACGTCCTCTCAGCCTACTCTGAGCCTTTTCTTTATCACCTTTCAACATCCTGCCAGCATCCTCACCTTCTTCATCGTCTACGTCATCTACACAATTAGCAACACGTCAGCACCATCCAAACATTAGTATCTTGTAAATAAAAGCCGAATCCAATTCTCTAGAACGTTACAGAACTCGTAACTTCTATTTGGTGGCAATCTGCTGCAAGAAACCAAGAATTAAATCGTTCGCTCGGACGGCATCCCCACAAGAATGTAAACTGTAGCCCAGTGCAAATTTCGACCACGGGATCTTCGTGTCAATACCCATTTTAACAGCTGGTAAATGTCTGAATTTTGAATAGCCGTCACGAGGAAACACCGCCTTTAAGAAACTTAAAATTAAGCAGTAAACGAAGCCAAGTACGAGTTGGTGTAGCGCCTCTTTGAATTATTATTCTTGTTGTTATTATTATTATTATTTAGGGGAAGCACTAAGTCCGTGGAGTGATATATCGCCTGGAAAATGAGAGGCAATCAGGTTGAATCCAAGAACGGGATAGCCTAATCCAATTCGTTACATAAAGGACCCTTCTCCAGCAGCTAGGAGTCTTCCTGGAGGGAAAGACCTCTATGGAGAGGAGTGTTTCTGAGCGTAATTTAACAGTTTTTCCTGAATGTGTTCTTGTGGTGTTTCCGAGTGTGCTCTGACAGTGTGTGATTCTGAGTGTATTCTAACAGAGTGCATCCGAGTGTGTTCTTGCAGAATTCTTTCCTAAGAGTGTTCTCAAAAGTGTGTTTCTGAATGTGTTCTTCCAGAGAGGGGTTTCTCAGTTTTCTTATTGTTTCTTTACTAGGACGTAGTTTTTTCGGAGGCCTTCGGTATAATATGTTGTGTTAGGTGTTGACGGCTCCGTTCAAGACAGGATATTATATATATATATATATATATATATATATATATATATATATATATATATATATATATATATATATATATTATATTTATATATATATATATATATATATATATATATATATATATATATATATATATATAATATCCTGTCTTGAACGGAGCGTCAAACCTAACACAACATATTATACCGAAGGCCTCCGAAAACTAGTGATTTTAAATCACTTACCAATCTGCGGCAGCCAGTTTATTATATATATATATATATATATATATATATATATATATATATATATATATATATATATATATATATATATATATATATATATATAGATGAATTGGGAAAAGTACGGAAATAATTTACCACTCTCACAGAGCCCCCCATCCCCGCCTCTCGTATAATACTGGCTCCTTTTCCTTCACACTTTGGACCGAAACATCGTCTTAAGTTCCTTTCTCCTATGGGCGGGTTATTTATGAAGTGTATAATGAGGAAGCTTGAAAGTACGTACTTGGAACGTACTCTCTGGAGCGAAGGAGAGATAGATACCTAATAAATAAACACAGGGAAGATGCTTGAGGAATTATTCCTAAATCTACTGAATCTGCTGAAGTGAGAGATATCGGAGGAAGTGTAAAATAGATCCAGTGAAAAGCAGGTGTGCCTCGGGTACAACTAGAGACAGCACTGTCAACATCCGTGGTCCAAGACTATTCAACCCGCTATCAGTAGGTATTACAAACAAGGCCGGAACAAGTGCAGACGTTTTCAAGAGGAAACTCGATTACTACCTCCGCTAAGTGCCAGAATAAGCAAGCTGTGATGGCTCTGTGGGCCAGACACCCAGCAAACAAGACTGAGCCCAGACTGGACAGCGAGGGTAGAAAAACCCTTGAAACCTGTCACAGGTATATCATAGAAAATGATATTTCAAAAGTGTGAATTTGAACATTTAATAACATCAGAGAGAGAGAGAGAGAGAGAGAGAGAGAGAGAGAGAGAGAGAGAGAGAGAGAGAGAGAGAGAGAGAGAGAGGGAGGGAGAAAGAGAGAGCGAACATTTAAATAGTAACTCAGTTTGGGAGATTCAGATGTGATCCATTTTAACACTTAGTATCCTGGGAATATTCCTTTACGGCACTCTAGATATAATCTGGGTTAAGGAACGCCGCCGCAAATCACCAGTGTAAACAGAGGTTGTCTGTGCAAGCATCGGACGTAGCCATGGTGCTAAGTGAGGATATTATACGCAGATGGTGTTGTTGAGAAGCTTATCGTTGCTCTCCCTACGTTATACAAGAGTCACTTTATCCGAAAACCAGATATACAGTGCAAGTTGTGTTTAATGACACCTGAGTAAGCACTTATACACAATTTGTTCTGGAATCGTTGTGGTTTTGTGATCTTGTTTACTCCATTGTAAATTGTGGATTGGATTGTGAAGGACCTGCCTAGTATGGGCCAACAGGCCTGCTGCAGTGTTCCTCCTTTCTTATGTTCATAGTGAAGTATCCTGAGTGTTTGTTTACGTATCGTTAATCACAACAGTCACATTAAAGCTGCCCTGAGCGCTGACCCAGGCAAGTACCAACAGTCTGACTGATCAGACACTAGGCTGCGATTAGCGGTCGGGGGATCGAGTCTCCACCACTCCTTTCTCTAAAATGACCTTTACGGGTTTAGCGTTTCCCCTTGAATGTATTATTATTGCCGTTCGAAACGAGCAGCGTCCTCAATGAGTGCCAATCTAATAACACCACGTCAGTAACGACGGTGAATATTTTCAATGAATATTCTCCTATTTTCATAGTATCTTTTATGCATAATCACGAAAATCGACGGTGTAAGACATCGTACGACTCCATCACCGAGGTTTGGAGGGTTGCTGAAATACTGCTTGGTAGGTCAAACAACCATCCTCCACCGGTCTGTAATTCCGCTCTAATCGGAGCGGGCGATCTGGATATCGCTTTGATAAGGCGCGGCTCGTGCATGTCGTTCGAGTCATGCGGCATAGATACTGCATAAACATTGCAAATTAATACCGCGGGGGTCGTTCATCGTGCTGAATCAGCCGCTTAATGATCTTCCTCCTGAGAGGAGAAGAGGCGTAGAGAAATCGTTCCCTTGCACGCGAGTCTGCATTCTTGTTGAGGGCGCTCCGTTCTCAATATCTAATCCCGCAGGTGTGGGGGCTCTCATAACTTCGGGACGCGGATGTGCTACGGTCAGATTCATCATTCCTGCTATTCGCTGTCGGGAGCTGAAATCCGATGGGAAACCGTAAGTCATGAAAATACGCAGGGGAAAAAAAATATCCTCGCAAATGGGAAGCTTGTAAGATTTTTTTTTCTTTTTAGTTCAGGAAGCTCCTCTTCCCTCAGCAAGCTGCTCCAAAAAGCCAGTTTTAGTCGTTGACTCCGATCTGGAATAGCTGTGATGGTATCTTCTTATCGTATTGGTATTATCAGTGTTATCTACAGGGCACTGTCTCATCTCTAGTGAACTTGCTGGACAAATGAACTCTGGAGACTATGTACAAAAGCGTTATTCCATGATCTTATTGAAGATGGAGAGGGAGAGAGAGAGAGGGGGAAAAAGAGAGAAAGAAAGAGAGGGAGAAAGAGAGGGGGAGAGAGAGAGGGAGAAAAAGGAGGAGAAAGAAAGAAGGGAGAGAGAGAGAGAGAGAGAGAGAGAGAGAGAGAGAGAGAGAGAGAGAGAGAGTGAGTTCAGATCTTTTAGTGCCCAATTTGGCTTCTCTGGTGAGTTGGAAACATTGTGTGTGTGGGAGATGGGAAGATAAAGCCAAGCTTTACGTTACGCTCACTACAAGAGGGAGAGAAAAAACCAGACACCTTCACAGAAACGAAAATAATTTAGCACTTTCTTTTGTCTCGTGGTCAGATAAGTCAACTGATTATATATCTCTGTTATAATTATAGACAAATATTATTGTCTTCCTATCCTGCACACGTTACAAGCCTCTACCTCGTTATTTTCAGAATTATATGACACAAACCAAGAACTAATTTCTTTTTAACTAAATAAGATAGCATCAGTGAAGTCTATTACATCTGAAGGTAACTACTAATTTGGGCTGAACATACACCTGAGTTGACCGTATCATACACCAGGTCCCAGAGAAATTATTTTTTTCAGGCAGTTTCTTAATTTGTATTGTATTTTTATCTTTCTAATTAACCTGCGTAACTGGTGTGACACAGCCATTGGTGTATGGGAAGCTATGAGTGTGTAAGGAATGCCAGATTATCTGAATGTGAGGGCACCGTCATAATCTCTGAGTGTGTGGATTATCAGGGCCTCTGAGTGTTTGAGGACCAACAGCCTCTGCGTATGTGGGCACCATCAGATTCTGTATGCAGATGGAACCCTGGGATTTCAACACTTCGATGCAGCATGGTAAATACCAGCCGAAACAGTCTCCTCGTGACCTTTTAAAATTTGATTTACAGCATTTTTCTGAGAATATCGTGCCAATTCACTCCTTCCTCTCTCTCTCTCTCTCTCTCTCTCTCTCTCTCTCTCTCTCTCTCTCTCTCCATCGCCGAGAACTCACAACTCCCAGAGTTGCAGTAGCACCACTATCAAGATTCCTGTGGCAAGTTCCTGTCCCTCAAGGCCCAGCACGGCTCCTAGATAGCGACCTGACGTGAGGCCAGCCACTTTCAGGAGACAGAGAAGAAGTGAGAACCAGCTTCTTCGTCTTTCTCTAATCCCTCTTTTATATCATCTACGCCCTCTATTGTGTCTGTCTCTTTCCGTCTATATCCCTTTCTTCCACCTTTATCTCTCTCTCGCCCTCACACACGCACACAAACACACACACACGCACACACACAATTAACACACACACACACAAACGAACAGTACAGCATCCAATATCACACAGTTCATATTTTGCTTCATCGTTCACCCATTAAGTTTCATCGTCTTATTTACATATCAATATTCAGGCAAAGAGTACCTTAGCTCTTTTCAAGAGCAAACCCTAATTAGGTTCACTACAATCCTAGGTGCCTAGTTGTTGCTAGATAAACAGGTGTGAGTAGACTTGCCCATACGTCTCTTCTCGACCGAAATTGAAACCGAGAAATTCGGTTGTGTGCCAATGCGCTGCTGCTCAGGTACTGACTACTCACTCATATATATAGCTGCAAGCTTTCTAGTGTCATGGTGAAGATATTGCTGAAATACTCACCTAAGCCTGCAAGTCAAGCCACTTACTCAAACTATAACCTTCAGTAACCATTCCCTGCGCCTTTAATTATCGTTAAACTGAGGTTAGGTGTAGTACCATCAACGAGGTATCTCTCAGCCATCAACGAGTGCAGGTCTTATGCAAATAGTCACTGGAAATATACCTTTTAGGCGGAGATACATGTCTGGACGTGATTCTCTCCCTCGCTTGATCGGAAAATTGAGGGTTCTGCATGTCAAACTATGCGATTTCTCGAGATGGAATGGTCAATGCAGTTAGCGTAATGACCGTGGTGCGCGGCCTCCCGCACACGCATGCGCAGGTCGGTTTCAGAGGTTTCTTAACGTATATGACTCAATTGAAGCTATTTTCTCCGGATAATATAGCATCAGCGGAATCAGATTTCGTGTATATTCCGGAGAAGTGATGTTTATTCGGTCATTTTAAATGGGATACGTTATAAAATATGTTGAAGAAATGCAGCATTATACTAATATATTTTGCTGAGAATACAGTATGGTTGAAGGGTTAGGTTGGGTTGAAGGGTGAAGGGTTAGGTTGGGTTGAAGGGTTAGGTTGGTGAGGGTCATCAATGTGGCTACCTGGATCCTTTGTACCGCCAGATGAGAAAACTTTATTCCCTAAAATAGGGATGGCAGTAAACTCTGTACTGCCAGGTGCTGTGGGGGGTGTCTCTCACTTCCAGGTGCTGTGGGGGGTGTCTCTCACTGCCAGGAGCTGTGGGGGTGTCTCTTACTGCCAGGTGCTGTGGGGGTGTGTGTTTCACTGCCAGGTGCTGTGGGGGTGTTTCTCACTGCCAGGTGGTGTGGGGGTGTCTACTTACTGCCAGGTGCTGTGGGGTGTTTTCACTGCCAGGTGTGTGGTGTCTCAGCCAGGTGGTGTGGGGGTATGACCTACACTGCCAGGTGCTGTGAGAGTGCAGCCATTGTGGCTCAGGTACCATTAAAGTTGACCTATTTCCACTTAAGGTGTGACTAGTATCAGTTTCTCTTCTTGGTTCTTCTTACTACTAGCGGCCAGAAGACCAAGATGATTCTCTCAGTCAAGAGTACAGGGATTGTACTCTCAGCGTACATGGCGACATACTCCTCCCAGTGCGTGGGTAACATACGCCGCTCAGCAGCTGCAGCATCAGCAGCTGCAGCATCAGCAGCTGCAGAGTCAGTAGAAGCATCGTTAGCAAGTGGAGTGTCAGCTGCTGCAGCATTGACAACTTCAGTGTATGTCTTTATTATGACAACGTATATATATATATATATATATATATATATATATATATATATATATATATATATATATATATATATATATATATATATATATATACCTTTGATATACCTTTGAGGAGTTTCGAGAGTTTATCTACTCTCTGAGCCCGGCCATAGGCCAGGCTCGTCTGGTGCTTGCCTGGTCAACCAGGCTGTTGCTGCTGGAGGCCCGCTGCCCCACATACCCATCACAGCCTGGGTGATCTGGTACCTGGTGAAGATACTTGTCCAGTTTCCTCTTGAAGGCTTCTACACTGGTTCCAGCCGTGTTTCGGATATCTTCTGGTAAGATGTTGAATAGTCTGGGACCCCGGATGTTAATACAGTGCTCCCGTATTGTCCCCACCGCACCCCTGCTCCTCACTGGGTTTATTTTACACTTCCTCCCATATCTCTCACTCCAGTATGTTGTTATGGCAGTGTGCAGATTTGGGACCTGGCCCTCAAGTACTTTCCAGGTATATATTATCATGTATCTCTCTCTCCTCCGCTCCAATGAGTACATGTTCAAGACATGAAGGCGTTCCCAATAATTTAGATGTTTCAATGGCTCAATGTGAGCCGTAAACGATCTCTGAATTTGTTCCAGCTCTGATATTTCTCCTGCCCTGAACGGGGCCGTCAGCACAGAGCAGTATTCTAAGTGAGGGAGCACTAGCGATTTGAAGAGTGTCATCATCGGCATTATTTCCCTTGTTTTGAAAGTTCTCAATACCCACCCCGTCATCTTCCTGGCTGTTGAGATCTTTGTCTTGTTATGGTCTTTACAAGACAGATCAGCAGACATAATTATTCCCAAGTCCTTTACGTGT
Source organism: Cherax destructor (assembly GCA_009830355.1). Taxonomy (NCBI): domain Eukaryota; kingdom Metazoa; phylum Arthropoda; class Malacostraca; order Decapoda; family Parastacidae; genus Cherax; species Cherax destructor. Next base: position 392,394 of record WNWK01000456.1, read on the forward strand.
TCCTTTCGTTCTATGTGGTGTCCCTCTTGCGTTTTGTATATAGTGTTCCTTTTAAGTTCTTCATTTTTTCCATACCTAAGCAGCTGAAACTTATCACCATTGAACGTCATGTTGTTCTCCACTGCCCACTGGAAGACCCTGCTTATGTCTTCCTGTAATTTTTCAGTGTCCTCTACCGTAGTGACTTTCATGCTTATTTTAGTGTCATCTGCAAATGATGATACACAAGTGTGCTGGGTGTTTTTATCTATGTCTGCTATGAGGATGAGAAACAGCAGAGGTGCCAGGACAGTGCCTTGGGGCACTGAGCTTTTGACCTCGCTGATGCTGGATCTTGCCCTGTTCACTAGTACTTTTTGTGTTCTGTGTGTTAGGAACTCAAACATCCATCTGCCTACCTTCCCCGTAATGCCTTTGGCCCTCATTTTGTGAGCTATCACTCCATGATCGCATTTGTCAAACGCCTTTGCAAAATCTGTGTAAATCACATCTGCGTTTTGGTCGTCTTCCAATGCCTCCGTAATTCTGTCATAATGGTTCAGCAGCTGTGACAGGCATGATCGTCCCGCTCTAAAGCCATGCTGGTTCGGGTTATGTTGGTTGTGCTGGTCCATGAAGTTTGTAATCTGCCGTCTCATCACTCTTTCAAAGATTTTTATGATGTGAGAAGTTAGGGCTACTGGTCTGTAATTTTTAGCAAGTGCTCTACTACCTCCCTTATGCAAAGGAGCTATGTCTGCACTCTTTAAGGCCTCCGGTATTTCACCTAGATCTAAGCTCTTTCTCCAAAGAACACTAAGGGCTCTTGCTAATGGTACTGAGAGCGCCTGCAGCAGGTGACAGACCCGCACTGCGCTACTCTGAGAAAACATCCCCTCACTCCTTCGTTGTTGCCTTGCAACATTGCATAGCTCCTGATGACGCACTGAGAAGTATGAAAGTACTTGAGCTAAAGATTTCCACCCCCGTGGCTTGTCCTGGTAGACAGCAACCAACCAGGGAGGTACTACCGTCCTGCCAAGTGAGTGTAAAACGAAAGCCTGTATTTGTTTTACATGATGGTAGGATTGCTGGTGTCTTTTTTCTGTCTCATAAACATGCAAGATTTCAGGTACGTCTTGCTACTTCTACTTACACTTAGGTCACACTACACATTCATGTAGACGTTTATGTATACACACTCATCTGAGTTTTCTTTAATTTTATCTAAATAGTTCTTGTTCTTATTGCTTTTCCTTTCATATCCATGGGGAAGTGGAATAAGAATCTTTCCTCCGTAAGCCATGCGTGTTGTAAAAGTCAACTAAAATGCCGGGAACAATGGGCTAGTAACCCCTTTTCCTGTATAGATTTACTAAAAAGGAAAAGAAGAAAACCGTCAAAGTGGGATGTTTGAATGTGCGTGGATGTTGTGCGAATGATAAGAAAGAGATGATTGTAGATGTTATGAATGAAAAGAAGCTGGATGTTATGGCTTTAAGTGAGACAAAGCTGAAGGGGGTAGGAGAGTTTCAGTGAGGAGAAATAAATGGGATTAGGTCAGGGTTTCAAATAGAGTTAGAGCTAAAGAAGGAGTTTCAATAATGTTGAATAATCAGTTATGGCCGGTAAAGAGGGAATATAAATGTATAAATTCAAGGTTTATGTGGAGTAAAATAAAGGTTGGATGTGAAAAGTGGGTTATAGTAAGTGTTTATGCACCTGGAGAAGAGGGAAGTGTAGAGGAGAGAGAGAGAGAGAGAGATTTTGGAAAATGTTGAATGAGTGCGTGGGGAGTTTTGAACCAAATGAGAGAGTACTTGTGGTTGGGGATCTTAATGCTAAAGTGGGTAAAAATGTTGTGGAGGGAGTATTAGGTAAATTTGGGGTGCCAGGGGTAAATGTAAATGGGGAACCGTTAATTGAGCTATGTGTAGAAAGAGGTTTGGTAATAAGTAATACATATTTTATGAAAAAGAGGATAAATAAGTATACAAGGTATGATATAACACGTAATGAAAGTAGTTTGTTAGATTATGTATTGGTGGATAAAAGGTTGATGGGTAGGCTTCAGGATGTACATGTTTATAGAGGGGCAACGGATATATCGGATCATTATTTAGTTGTAGCTACAGTTAGAGTAAAAGGTAGATGGGACAAAAAGAAAATGGCAACAGCAAGTAAGATAGAGGTAAAAGTGTATAAACTAAGGGAGGAGGAAGTTAGGGTGAGATATAAGCAACTATTGGCAGAAAGGTGGGCTAGTGCAAGTAGGAGTAGTGGGGGGGTTGAAGAGAGTTGGGATAGTTTTAAAAATGCAGTATTAGAATGTGGGGCAGAAGTTTGTGGCTATAGGAGGGTGGGTGCAGAAGGAAAGAGGAGTGAGTGGTGGAATGAAGAAGTAAAGGGTGTGATAAAAGAGAAAAAGGTAGCTTATGAGAGGTTTTTACAAAACAGAAGTGTTAATAGAAGAGCAGAGTATATGGAGAGCAAAAGAAAGGTGAAGAGAGTGGTGAGAGAGTGCAAAAGAAGAGCAGATGAAAGAATGGGAGAGGCTCTGTCAAGAAATTTTGCTGAAAATAAGAAAAAGTTTTGGAGTGAGATAAACAAGTTAAGAAAGCCTAGGGAACGAATGGATTTGTCAGTTAAAAACAGAGTAGGGGAGGTAGTAGATGGGGAGCTGGAGGTATTGGGTAGATGGTGGGAATATTTTGAGGAACTTTTAAATGTCGATGCACTGGCCAGGGAGCGTGTGTGTGTGTGTGTGTGTGTGTGTGTGTGTGTGTGTGTGTGTGTGTGTGTGTGTGTGTGTGTGTGTGTGTGTGTGTGTGTGTGTGTGTGTGTGTGCAGCCGTTGGTTAATAACGAACACAGGTATAGTACGACTTGTGTACCTGGTCGTAATGGGAGTAATTTGGAACAAATGCAATTCAACAATAGTACATGACTTGTATTTTCCTTCACCAAACATTAACAAGCTTGTATTTACAAGTATGTACACTATGTACAGTATGTACAGTGGTGGAATAATTAGTGTACAACACGGTGAAACAAGAGGGCAAGCGTAAAAGCCAGAGAATACACCGTGTTCAACCGGCAGCCCCGGCAAGACTCTGGCCGTTCCCGTGGCTCTATAGCCGTTCTTTTTTTTCTGTAGACATGTCTTTGAATCTACAGGCGTTCCTTTGAATCTATAGACGTTTATTTTGAATATATAGGAGTTGTTTTGAATATATAGGCGTTGTGTTGAATATGTAGGCGTTGCTTTGAATACATAGGCGTTGCTTTGAATACATAGGCGTTGCTTTGAATACATAGGCGTTGCTTTGAATACATAGGCGTTGCTTTGAATACATAGGCGTTGCTTTGAATACATAGGCGTTGCTTTGAATACATAGGCGTTTCTTTGAATGAAGGAGAATTTTATATATTCATTGTTGTATTGAGGGAATCATTTAAGAGAGGGAGGTGGGGATGGGGGAGCTAGATTCCGGTGAAAGGCTCTTGCTCCGAGGAATTAGAACCACCTTCCACTGGGTTTAACTCTTCCCCCCCCAATCCCCTGGGAGTATAATTACGCAAGGGGATGAACACGGGAGCAATAAACTGGGGAAACATATTTTTTCCCCGCTGTACCGTTTCTAAAAACACCCAACGATCAACTTCCATTCAGCAATTTTGCTGTAACAATCTTGATCACATCTTCGTCGTGGGTTGAGTCGAGGAATATAAATGAAGGTTGCCAGCTATCAGATGCCGATGGGAGTGGTGATGCAGGGAAGAGGAACACAAATATAATAACATAAGCATAATCTTGTTATTATATATCTACTGTTTAAGTCGTAAACAAGGTGGGAACAATGGCTATCTGGCAGGCTGCGATACCCGCCTCTCCCTGGGTACAATACCCAGGCAGTGGGGGCATGGCAAGGCTTTAATGTAGACACACTTGACACATCAGCCTGGCTCAAGTCTATCTGCCTGCTCATCTCATTAAGCAGTGTTGATGCTGCCTCTACCTTGTATAACAATGAATTATTCTCAATATATTGCCCGACTGTCTGCTGTAGAGGTTCTCAGGTCATGGTTCACTCTTGTAAATAAAGATCTCTTTGTTAACACTGTCGAATATTAAGATGTAAAGTTTTAGTGACTGTTCCTACACGCCCTCCTCACTGTATTTTTCACTGAATATTTTCCATTGTGTATCATATTATTATTATTATTATTATTATTATTATTATTATTATTATTATTATTATTATTATTATTTTGAATTCTACTTCTTTTGTAACCCTACACCGTTTTTGATTTCTGTGTTCCCAATTTTCTGCATAATATTCACACGACACAGTGCCACACATTGATCTCAAGCATGACATTTCCACTGCCTCCAGCCTTCTCTTCGATGCAACATTGAAATCATATGCTATCTAACATCTACATAATAGTATCGGTGTCACTATACACTGGTACATTCCCTTGTTGCCTCGTACATTAAACTTCTTTCTTGCCATAGACGCCTCAACACACCCACCTTGTGTGTGTGATGCCGATACTATTATATGGATGTACAGATTATGTGATGTCAGTGTTGCATCGTGGAGGAGGCTGGAGGCAGTGGAAATGTCATGTCTGAAGTAATGCGTGACAGTGTGTTGTGTGAATATCATGCAGAGAACTAGGAGCACAGAAATCAGGAAACGGTGTAGGGTTACAAAATAAATAAATTCAGAGAGCGAAAGAAGGCTTGTTAAGGTGTTTATTTTTCCATTTGGAAAGGCCGGGGCAGAATGGGATGCCAAACAGGATGTTAGAAGAGAGGCTGGGGTCGTCCAAGGAAGGGGGTCGTCCTAGGAAGGGTTTGAGGAAGGGGACGAAGGAGGCTTTAGGTGGGTAAAGAATGAGAATTTAGAAAGCGTATGTAAGCACTTTAGATTGGAGCAAGCTGAGAAAGTGGTTTGTAGGGTGTCTGACATGTTGTGAGAGTGTTAGCAAGGTAACATTTATGAAGGAATTCACTAAAGCCACTTGTATCTGTCCTCTGATTTATTCAGTTCATTTTAGTGTTGGGTCCTTTACCTGTCTTGACTTCTGCCTGACCCTTACTTTCTTTTACAGCTATTTAATATTTTTCACAGTTACTCTTCAGGCTACTGTACGAGAATTAACTGTGTACATGTGGTAACTACTGCTCTTTCTCCGTACAGCCACAAGCTACAGTTTGAGTCAACTGAGTGAAGAGACCACGAGGATGGTCGCGATTACATTCTACCTATCTCCTGTTCATCATCTGTCTCATTATGCAGACAAGGTTTCTCCTAACCTATGTGAAGCAACCCACTGCTAGCGGAAGTGTACAATGTGTCTACATATCTCAGTGAAGTCTCGCCTACTTGCTCTATCAGACGTTAAATCCACATTATAAGTAGTCTTATTCAACCTGTTTCAATCCTTGTCTTCACTGCTTCTCAAAGTGCATCACTCACTGCATCACTCACTGCATCACTCACTGCATCACTCACTGCTTCACTCACTGCATCACTCACTGCATCACTCACTGCATCACTCACTGCATCCTCACTGCTCACTCACCATCACTCACTGCATCACTCACTGCATCACTCACTGCTCCATCACTCACTGCTTCACTCACTGCATCACTCACTGCATCACTCACTGCATCACTCACTGCTTCACTCACTGCATCACTCACTGCATCACTCACTGCATCACTCACTGCTTCACTCACTGCATCACTCACTGCATCACTCACTGCATCACTCACTGCTTCACTCACTGCATCACTCACTGCATCACTCACTGCATCACTCACTGCATCACTCACTGCATCACTCACTGCATCACTCACTGCATCACTCACTGCATCACTCACTGCATCACTCACTACATCACTCACTACATCACTCACTGCATCACTCACTGCATCCTCACTGCATCACTCACTGCATCACTCACTGCATCACTCACTGCATCACTCACTGCATCACTCACTGCATCACTCACTGCATCACTCACTGCATCACTCACTACATCACTCACTGCATCACTCACTGCATCACTCACTGCATCACTCACTGCATCACTCACTACATCACTCACTGCATCACTCATTGCATCACTCACTGCATCACTCACTGCATCACTCACTACATCACTCACTGCATCACTCACTGCATCACTCCTGCATCACTCACTGCATCACTCACTACATCACTCACTGCATCACTCACTGCATCACTCACTGCATCACTCACTGCATCACTCACTACATCACTCACTGCATCACTCACTGCATCACTCACTACATCACTCATTGCATCACTCACTGCATCACTCACTGCATCACTCACTGCATCACTCACTGCATCACTCACTGCATCACTCACTGCATCACTCACTGCATCACTCACTGCATCACTCACTGCATCACTCACTGCATCACTCACTGCATCACTCACTGCATCACTCACTGCATCACTCACTGCATCACTCACTGCTCAAGTTAAAATGTATTGACGTGTGAACCCGTCTGACACTTGAGTTTCGAACGCTGACTCACACTATCCAAAGCTTCAATCCTCTGGACTAGTACAACTGCGGTCTATTTATACTCGATAGGAGTATTGTCACCTGTGCTGGATGCTGTACCTCCGTTACTAATTTACTTTCTGATCAACACACACACACACACACACACACACACACACACACACACACACACACACACACACACACACACACACACACACACACACACACACACACACTGCCAAAGATCGACTCTATGTGCATCTCTATCTCTTGTTACGCCGATGTTCATTTCACGGCCACAATTCAGTTAATTTCTTCCCTTCTTGATTGTTTGCTTAATTCAGATTTGTCTGAGTTTTTATTCTTGATATCCATATTGTTTTACATCTGTACTCTGCTCACTGTCTATTATTTTTATATATTACAAGTGGATGTAAATAGTGTGCGATACCGAAAAACTGTGGAAAAATATCTCTTGTTTACGGTTCAGGGCGATGTTTCGCCCTGAATGGCTTCATGAGTGGCAAAACTCGCCATGCGGCGAAACGTTTCTTGTGATATGGCCATTCCCTCTGTATCAGCCACGCTGACAGTCTGCACTGTGGTTGTTATTGAGGCCCCCAGCCGCGCTCTAATTGGCTGTCAGGTCTATACGTCAACCACGTGGGTGAAAGGTGACTCCAACGGAATTAATGTTATATTTACACCGCTGTCAGGAATCAGTTTTCTCACTAGCTGGTCGAGTACACGTACTGATCTCTTGTGTGAGTTACAACAGCAGTGAGTGATCTCACTCTCTCACTAGTGCTCTGATCTGTATGGTATCTGTCTACATTGGTACTCTTTTGCGCTCTTTATGTACTGTAAATGTTAGTGATGGGAATGTATGGGTACTCAAAAATGTACCCTTGGTGGCTTGCCTGTGGTTTAGTCTCGTGGTTTGTTCCTTGTCTGGGAAATTGACTTACCTGCAGGTATTCAATTATACCTGTGTTTGCAATAAAAGGCTTTCACTTATACTTGTTTGCAATAAAAGGCTTTCACTTATACTTGTTTGCAATAAAAGTATTTACAAGTGTCCTTTGCCATAGTTAGGTTATAATTTTATCTCTGCTTTATTTTATAAGGGATTCAAACTTGAATCTTCTCTGAAAGTTTTATATATATGATACTGAGGTAGGGGACAGCCCTGCGATCAGAGGACGGAGGATCGAGGCTCCACCACTCTCTGCATTGAATGACCCAAGCGGATTTCGATCTTCCTGAAAAACTCTACATAATCCAATACAGTTCACGAAATTCTAGTCGCTTCTCCAGTTGAACGAATGCATAAAGTGACTTGAATCCAAGACCGGTCAAGGCAAAACACACTGACGGAAAGGCAAACGAACCTGAAGAGACAGGAACCCACATAAACAGCGAGACAGACGCACACAAAGGAGGAGAGAAGAGCGAGTCTCTCTCTCCTTCACGATGTTATCTATTCTGTGCAGCACACTAGGCAAAGCTGGCAAAAACTGCAGCGTCACCAAATTCTCCAAGAATGGCAGTTTCAGTGTCGTTGCCGTCCCGGTTTCCCCAAACTAAGGCGCTTGTCGGCTCGTATCTGGCGCCGTATGAGCCCTAAGCACCGACTCAAGAGTCGAAGTCGCATATTCCTCGCTTAGTCTTCCTCTCTCTGAATGTTCATCTGGCCGGTGCAGCTCACGTTACGCCACGATGATGGAGAACTAGAATAGCCTAGAAATTACTCTTAAGCTCTGTCATAAAGCACATACGTCCTCTGCTGCCACAAGTAAAAGGTTCAAATATGGACTCGAGGTCTCCTAAGTCCATGTCGGAACTCGGATCACCGCGGATAAAACCACCTCAGACCCGAGACTATACTCGTGTGTATATACTCTGGAGAGTATATCTCCGTTTTTGTGTATGTACTGAGAGTAGCAGGATATATATACTGAAAACAACAGTGTATATACAGTGAGAACAGTAGTATAAATACAGTGAAAGCAACAGAGGCACTTAGAGTAGTGAGTATCTTAGTATAAATACGCTTGGAGTTGAATTATTTCGTGAGGATTTCCAAAATATATGTTGATGGATTACTATTACAAGACTCAGACGTGAGAGATTTAATTGGTAAGGAGAATAATTTTTCACTTTATTGGTTCTTATGTGAAGTGGTAAACCCGTGTGATAAATGAAGCACAAGGAATAGCGGAGGCTTGATACTCCGTCTACTAAACGCGAGACGAATGTTACCAGCCTACCTAACTACTAGCTACAAAAGAAACCTATTATTGAAGTTCTAACATATAATAACCAGAGAAAAAAAAATTAATATTTGGGAAATTTAAGTAGATAATTGACTAAGTAATAACAAGGAGGAAATAAACCTGATTACAACTAGGTAAATACAGCCAGGTAATTACAAGCAAGCAATAACAACTAGGTAAATAACTATGCACAACAAAAACTGTTTCCGCAACATCGTCTTTAAATGCTAAGATAAACTAGTTAGCTTCTAGATTACGTTCAATTTAAATTCATCTTTGCTGCGCCATAAATGAAGCAACGCCAAATTCCTTATTACTGAAAAATAAAAGCCGCATTACCGTGGCTGGAAACATGCACTAATAACCCACATGACGACAATGTTTTGTACCGTCCAGTTGTTTGATAATGGTCCAGGATGGAGCGAAACGTCATCAGAGGTTCCAGAGTGTGGGTTATTTTCTGAATTCATTAAGCATTGCATCCGTGAGGAAGCACGTATCTGTTATGCCATTTTTGATGAAGCAGAGACGACTGAGTTATTTTCTGGATGCGAGAAGAACCAGTGGTCTGGCGGCAATGCCGTGGCCAGCAGCCTTTTTGAGTACTTAATCTACTATACATGACCAGGGGGAAAGGGAGAGAAGGTGGAGAGAATGGGAGAAGGGAGAGGTAGAGAGGAGTGAGAGGCGGCAGAAGGAAGGGAGCAATAAGGGAAGGATGGAGTCAGGGAGGGAGACAGGTAGTTGCTGGTAGGTGAGATTAATGCTGTCGAAGTAATTCATAACCATACATCTTGCAGCAGTGATAATGATGGAGCTAGTAGCTTTGATGGTGCTATTAGTTACGATGGTTCTAGTATTTATGACGGTGCTAGTAGATGATGATGATGGAACTAGTAGTCATGATGGTGCGAGTATTAGTAATGGTGCCAGAAGCGTCCTTCCCCGTCAATCCAACTTCACTCCATCATATTCAGTCTTTGGTATTTAATTGCCTGTGGCAGTGGTGTTAATGATGCATACTTAATATTGTCTGGGGACGTACAAATGATGGGTCATCAATAACCACAACAGCCACCCGTCTCCTTCTTCTCGCACTTTTTTCAGTCACATCTTCATCCGTTTCTGAGTGTGTCTCTCTTCTTCGTCTCCCTATCCTGTGTCTCATTTCTCCACCTCTCTTTTGTCCTCTTCTTCCTCCTTGGCCCGTATTTTAAGCATTTTCTCCATCTTTTCTCCTTCTTATCCGAATCTTTACTTCGATCCTCATTGCTCCTTTGTCTTCTTTGCCTCGTTCAACCGCATATTTACCAGTTTCTCTATACCTCATTCACTGCTTCACATCCTGTTTACCCTCCACACATTTTCTTTTTCATTTCCACAAACATATTCTCTCTTGGTACATCAATTTTTTTTCCTACTGCTTCTACTCCTTTCCCTTTAGTTTCACTTTATCGTTACAAGTTTCATTATTATCCCTTAAAAACACTCCATTTACTGGCTATTCTGCACTTCCCTTTTCCTCTCTACTAAGTCCTCCTCTTCCTCTCTTTCACTGAACTTCCTTCCCGGAGTCTCGAGGTATGATACAGGGATACTGTAATGGCACCATTAGTCTATAAATGGCCTCTGTTAGTGTGGCATATCCTTCTGTATTATTATATACTCTCCCCAATTTTACCCCCTCCCACCTTTTTCTACACTTTTCATCCCTTGCAGCCATCTTTCAATCCCTTCTAACCATTCCCCCACCTTGATGTGCGACTCCAAGCCCGACCTGAAGTGGTCTGACTTCGACCGCTCGCGTCAACCACTTAGTCGATCTCGCCTCTTCTAGTAAACTGAATTCCCCGCGTTTCATCCCAGGGATGAACTCTCACCGTCTGCTTATATCAGGAAATTATCTGACACTGACGAATAATGCCTACCATTTTAGCGTATAAATTTATAAGGAGGATGTCCACATGCATACATAATACAGGCTTAGCACTTAATGCAGTGCCAGGTGCGTGATGGAATGTTTCGTGGCATCAGTGTGGTAAATATATAGTCCGCTGTAACTACCAGTCTGGGCGCCGAGGTACGAGCTTCGGATGTATACTTATCTCAGCGTACATACCTGTCGAGACTGTAGCCGAGCCTATACTGATGATTTCATTATGTATGTTACACCAGTCGGTTGTCTTCACTGTACGCAGGAGGGGAGATGTAGCCTCGGGACTAGTGTCGATGGCGGTCATTAGGTATGTTACACCAGTCATTATGTGGAATGTGGGTTATTTTGATAGTGCGAGGAAGGGCAATGTAGCCCCGGGACTAGCAGTCAATAGGTATGCTACACAGGTTACTTTGTGGGTAAATCCTGGAACACTACTGTGTGGGCGATCCTTGCACTTTTAAATTGGGTGGAAAATCTATTACCTCATCTTTATGTTATGACTGTTTGTTGGGGAGGACTGGAAGGCCAGCGCAAGTGCTTTGTCAAACGACTAAAAGCTCCACACAAAATGGGTCATCGTTATGACTGAAGCCGCCGTCAACAGAAACTTTCCCATTTCTCTTGAGAAAACATTCAATCCATGTTGGGTGTTGTGGTCGTCGTGCAGAGAGAAGGCGTCGCCCCGGGAGTGAAGTAGATGGCTGTGTTGCTTCTCACACGAAGACCTGTTAAAGACTACCATCTTCTGTAAGATCACGAAGGAGACTATCATTACGATCACCAGCCACACTCTTTCCTTCATTAATTTAACTCCCCCAACATGATTCATACACTGTCTGCCAACTTGGTTAAAGGCTTAAAGACCATACAGTATGTTTCTGTTAAAGTCAGGATACAAGTGAAACGGCTCGCTGAATATGGAGATTCCAACTTTTAATGTATAATATTATTTCCTTTCTTGGAGTTTGGTTAAGGTCGGAAGATAATAATGCCTACGGCTGCTACCACAAAAGACGCCCTGAAAAAAAGGCAATAACAGTAATAAATAATACGAGTCTAACCAAGGTAGTCATAGTCAAGTAGATCTGGAACTCACTCTCGAGGTTTAAGATTTGAGTAAAGACAATTTTCACTACAGTTTTTCCACCCGTGGTGTCTATCACGAGACTATGATAAGGGTAATCCACAATAGCGATAAGACTGTGCTTTAACTCTCTCCAAGTTGCTACACATTCTCTAAGCTATTTTTTCTTCTTAGAGATTCGTGTGAGAGTTTCCTTGCAGACTCGACAACCACAACCACAAGCACAACCACAAGCACAACCACAAGCACAACCACAAGCACAACCACAACCACAAGCACAACCACAAGCACAACTACAAGCACAAGCACAAGCACAACCACAACCACAAGCACAAGCACAACCACAACCACAACCTGTCTTTGCTTGCAAGAACAAAAGAATCTTCAGTCTGAGTTGAAGTACTTGCAATGTATTTTTAGTGTATAACGAATTAATATTTTAAATAAAAACTATACTCGAACAAATACAAAATTACCCATTTTTTTTATTAAAAGTTGATAATTAAATATTTTTTTATTGCTGTATTTAAAAAATTCAAGTTATTGTATGTAAACACCCACAAACACACACACACACACACGTACACGCACGCACGCACGCACGCACGCACGCACACACACACACACACGTACACGCACGCACGCACGCACACACACACACACACACGTACACGCACGCACGCACGCACACACAAACGCACGCACACACACACACACACACACGTACACGCACGCACGCACGCACGCACCACACACACACACACATGTTTTATAATTGTTAACGGCAAATTTCAGGCACTACAAATTTTCTTTAAGAACTGGACTGTGATTATATTTAAATTATATTAAGTATCTACATTCAGCAGTGTATATATATATATACTATATATATATATATATACTATATATATATATATATATATATATATATATACTGAGAGGTGTTTATCTCTCAGTATATATATACGGAGAGTTATCTCAGTGTATATACAGTAAGATGTGTGTATCTCTACGTATATACAGGGAAGGTTTACATTAATCCTTATTTTATGGATCATAATATGTTTTAATATTTGTGTATAGGTGAAATACAGTTTTCAAGACCCATATTTACTTGATATATCTTAAGCCTACGCAACGTACACACCAAGTGACCAGCCACCCCACCCACCACCCCACCCACCACCCACCCACCACCCCACCCACCACCCACCCACCACCCACCCACCACCCCACCCACCACCCACCCACCACCCCACCCACCACCCCACCCACCACCCCACCCACCACCCCACCACCACCCAACCCACCACCCCACCCACCACCCCACCCACCACCCCACCCACCACCCAACCACCACCCCACCCACCACCCCACCCACCACCTCACCCACCACCACCCACCACAACACCCACCAACTCATCCACCATCCACCCACCAACTCACCCACCACCCCACCCACCACCCACCCACCACCCCACCCACCACCCACCCACCACCCCACCCACCAACCCACCAACCAACCCACCAACCAACCCACCAACCACTGGGCAGCTCATTGTGATACTGGCAGCAAAAATCTGGTTATCTAGAGTGACACGATTAAACTTTTTCTTCTGTACAAATGCAACTGAGCTTGTTAGGAGACGAAAGGAGCTAGTTTTTACACGTTACCGATACGAGTCTCGCCTCTACTCGCCGCCGTCTTCCATACACACACACACACACACACACACACACACACACACACACACATACACATACAAACACACGTACACATACACATACACACACACACACACACTCTCCAGAAAGACGGGGAGGTGGGGTACACCATCAAGTGCTGGACACAATACATACAACTGAGGAGGAAGTGAAGAGGCTGCTAAGCGAGCTAGATACCTCAAAGGCGATGGGGCCGGATAACATCTCTCCATGGGTCCTGAGAGAGGGAGTAGAGGCGCTATGTGTACCACTAACAACAATCTTCAACACATCTATCGAAACAGGGCGACTACCTGAAGTATGGAAGACAGCAAATGTAGTCCCAATTTTTAAAAAAGGAGACAGACACGTAGCATTAAACTACAGACCAGTGTCACTGACATGTATAGTATGCAAAGTCATGGAGAAGATTATCAGGAGAAGAGTGGTGGAGCACCTAGAAAGGAATGAGCTTATCAACGACAGCCAGCATGGTTTCAGGGATGGGAAATCCTGTGTCACAAACCTACTGGAGTTCTATGATAGGGTGACAGTAGTAAGACAAGTTAGAGAGGGGTGGGTAGATTGCATTTTCTTGGACTGTAAGAAGGCGTTTGGCACAGTTCCACACAAGAGATTAGTGCAAAAGCTGGAGGACCAGGCAGGAATAACTGGGAAGGAACTACAATGGATCAGGGAATACCTGTCAGGAAGACAGCGAGTCATGGTACGTGGCGAGGTATCAGAGTGGGCGCCTATGACGAGCGGAGTTCCACAAGGGTCAGTCCTAGGACCGGTGCTATTTGTGGTATTTGTGAACGACATGACGGGAGGAATAGACTCCGAAGTGTCCCTGTTTGCAGATGATGTGAAGTTGATGAGAAGAATTCAATCGGATTCAGACCAGGCAGAACTACAAAGGGATCTGGACAGGCTGCAGGCCTGGTCCAGCAACTGGATCCTGGAATTCAACCCCACCAAGTGCAAAGTCATGAAGATTGGGGAAGGGCAAAGAAGACCGCAGACGGAGTACAGTCTAGGAGGCCAGAGATTACAAACCTCACTCAAGGAAAAGAATCTTCGGGAGAGTATAACACCAGGCACATCTCCTGAGGCGAACATCAACCAAATAACAGCTGCAGCATACGGGCGCCTAGCTAACCTAAGAACAGCATTCCGACATCTCAATAAGAAATAGTTTAGGAGCCTGCACACTGTGTACGTTAGGCCCATATTGGAGTATGCAGCACCAGTTTGGAACCCCCACCTAGCCAAGCACGTAAGGAAACTAGAGAAAGTGCAAAGGTTTGCAACCAGACTAGTCCCGGAGCTAAGGGGTATGTCCTACGAGGAGAGATTAAGGAATATCGACCTGACGACACTGGAAGACAGGAGAGATAGGGGGGATATGATAACGACATATAAAATACTGAGAGGAATCGACACGGTGGACAGAGACAGGATGTTCCAGAGATGGGACACAGCAACAAGAGGTCAGAGCTGGAAGTTGAAGACTCAGATGAATCACAGGGATGTTAGGAAGTATTTCTTTAGTCACAGAGTGGTCGAGAAGTGGAATAGTCTGGGAAGTGACGTAGTGGAGGTAGGATCCATACATAGCTTTAAGAAGATGTATGATGAAGCTCATGGGCCAGGAAGAGTGACCTATTAGCGACCAGTGAAGAGGCGGGGCCAGGAGCTGTGGATCGACCCCTGCAACCACAACTAGGTGAGTACAGCTAGGTGAGTACACACACACACACAAACAAACACAGTCACGATACCTCAGTAAGGAATCGTTCATGATTCTGTACACCGTGAACGTCAGGCCCATACTGGAGTATGTAGCACCAGTTTGGAACCCACACCTTGTCAAGCACATCAAGAAATTAGAGAAAGTGCAAAGGTTTGCGACAAGGCTAGTTCCAGAGCTAAGGGGAATGTCCTACGAAGAAAGATTAAGGGAAATCGGCCTTACGACACTGGAGGACAGGAGGGTTAGGGGAGACATGATAACGACATACAAAATACTGCAAGGAATAGATAAGGTGGACAGAGACAGGATGTTCCATTGAGGGGACTCAGAAACAAGGAGGTCACAATAGGAAGTTGAAGACTCAGATGAGTCAAAGAGATGTTAGGAATATTTCTTCAATCATAGAGTTGTCAGGAAGTGGAATAGTCTGGCAAGTGACGTAGTGGAGGCAGGAACCATACACAGTTTTAAGACGAGGTATGATAAAGCTCATGGAGCAGGGAGAGAGAGGACCTAGTAGCGATCAGTGAAGAGGCGGGGCCAGGAGCTGAGTCTCGACCCTTGCAACCACAATTAGGTGAGTACACATACACACACACACACACTTCTTTCAACAATCATTCACTCCAGGGAGAAATTATGTAGGCAGACCGGTTTGCCGGTAACATTCTCACTTTTGGTTGTTGAAACAGGTAAAACGCCATTGAGGAGACACTGGCTAAGATGCACGGCTCTACCGATCACCAACCACTATGCAAGGGGAGGAAAAAAAAAAGTGGATCGAACAAAAAATTCCAATTGCCGATTCCCAGAGTAATTACAGTAGTAATAAAAGGAAGGAGCAAGCCGGGTTATTTTCTTGGCTTTTAAATAAGATTTTCACGCATGTAATTTCTTAGAATTTTCAGTTTTTCTGGTTTTCACCTGATTTTTGTTCCACTGTACGGAAAAGTGTCATCACTATTCGGACGATAGCGAAGTGCTTCTTACTTTGAGTAAACGGGACCAAAATATTAGCTTTTCGGATAAACCGGAACAGTATATTATTCCCTCTTTGGATAAACGGGGAACAGTATATATTCATTCTTCAGATAAATGGGAAAACTGAATTCCTTCATGATAAGCAAGACCCGATCTAGAGCATTCAGAAAACAAACCACAAAAAAATTACGTTGCGTTTAATGCATGGTTAGTTTCAACAGTGTCTTCTACACAGCGGCCAGTTTGGTCAGAAACCGAACCCTGGTTAGCAGATGGAGGATCGAGCCTTTACTACTCCCTGCTCTGAATGGAATAAAAGAGCTCACTGCTTAATGAAATATAATACACCCTCAATATATATATATATATATATATATATATATATATATATATATATATATATATATATATATATATATATATATATATATATATATATATATATATATATATATATATAATTGTAACCACGATCGAGTTGTATTTAATAAATAACAGCACTGCGTAACCAAGGATTCTCATGTTGTTTTGGCCCGCCTCATGGTGAGCGAAAATAACATGATGCTCTAACCCACAGGACCACGCAATCGTACAAAAATTCAAGCACCCAGCAGAGCTAGGTGTTTTACCTTGATCCGAGGACATACGGTGGTGTGGGTACCTCTAAGCTAATTTCATTCTACTCCCCGTTTGGTGTACTAGCCTCCACGAGCAGTATATATATTGTTGTAACCACGAACGAGTGGTTTTTAATCAATAACAACACTGCGACTAGCCGAGGATTCGAACCCATGTCGTTTTGGCCCGCCTCATGGTGAGCTGCTCTCACCCTCATTCACCAGGAGGCTCACAATGTCAGGCTGAGCTCCTCCCACCCTTATTCACCAGAAGAGCTCACAGTGTCAGGAAGTAGAGCTCTGCTCACCATCGTGTACCAGGAGAGCTGAAAAAATACTTGGCTTCGTAACAAGTACGCAGGGCGTCACTATCCCTCGGCTTAAGTACGTATCAAAAGCTGAAAGTTGTTCAACACATCTTAGTATTAACATTAAGGCTGTTCCGGATATTTTACGGCTGATCTGAACGTCTTAACATTGTTAAGATTATAACATCTTTAAGCTGTTACGGACATTTTAGGATCGTTATGATCATCTTAAGATTGTCCTGAGCCTCTTAAGATTGTTCAGAACATCTTAGGGTTCTTCTGAACGTAGTATTCGACGTCTTCGTCTTCCAATTTGAGCTGTATAGTTTTTTTTTTTATATCTGTTAGGATCATTGACAAGTCTATCGACAACACTTTAGTTGAATAAAGATGTTAATCTTATGGATATGTTTATTAGATGTTTGTGTGTTTGTGTGTGTGTGTGTGTGTGTGTGTGTGTGTGTTTGTCAATGTGAAGTTTATTAAATAAGGTGTTTATAATGAAAGAAAAGTGTTCCATAATTATTTAAATAAGGTCATCAATTTGTTGTTGCTTTAAGTCTATTGAATTCACTCCTTAAAACCGCCCACAAATTGATGACATTTATAAAATTAAGGAACACTTTTCTTTTCACTACAAACACCTTATTTGATAAACTTCACATCAATGCAGAAATCTACATAAGAGTGGGTGGTCGGTGCATGTGGATTTAAACTCCTGACAACATGATTAAAATATAAAGTTGTAATTTATCAATCTTTTAAGCATTTTATTTGACATTGATGTGTTGCGTAGAGGTTTATCCTGTGATCTCAGTACCATTGATGTCGGGTGTTCTTTTGATGTTTGGTCACCAGTTTGCGTGTCCCTTCTTTCATCTCTGTGTTTAGATTTCTCTTTTGTTTGAATTTTGGATGGGGTTGCGAAATTAATACCTTCTTTATAGGTCATTTCTCAGTTAGTCTTCAGAGATGTTTGTTATGCGTCCTACACAATTTTTAGAGGTATTTAATCACTAATCTCTCAGAGCTCTCTCTCTCTCTCTCTCTCTCTCTCTCTCTCTCTCTCTCTCTCTCTCTTTCCTATGTATTCTTTTTCCACTCATCCTCTGTCTACTTGGTAGAAGATCTCCACTCTTTTAACCTCTCCCATCCACTCTCTCCTTCCTTAATTTATTTGGTTTAGATTATATCTATTGGACTTGAGTTTAAGGTCGAAATTTTCCCTCTTCAATTCTTCAATCCCTGAAACAGGGAATGATTTGTATTAGCTTCCGCTTCTACCTTTATCCCGCATATAAACACACACACACACACACACACAGGAGGCCAGGAGCTGAGTCTCGACCCCTGCAACCAAAATTAGGTGAGTACACACACACACACAAACACTGGAATACAGTTGACGAGAAGTTGTGTGGACAAGCTCAATACACGACTCCCAGAGAAGGTAAAAGGCAGTCCAACAGAACAAAAAGCAGTAATGCCAATAAAAAGCAGTCAAGAAGACGGGGTGAGGAGCTGAGACTCGACCTCTCCCATCTACCCTCAAACACAATTAGGCGAGTGTAACCACCCCACCGCTCTTCCTACAACTACTCCAAACAACGTCCTCCACACACCACCTGCCTCGTAGTGGTGTTAAACATGCGAAGTAATGAAATAAATGGTTATAATTATAACCTTTAACTGTAAAGGGGTGGACTGGTAAGCCAGCTGAAGGCCTCGGTCAGATGACCAAAGCTCCATTGGTGGGTCATCATATGACTACGACCCACGTCATGAAACACTTGTACTTTTTCCTGACAAACCTTACCTAACCTAACCTAACATGCGTAGAGGAATTGCAAGAGCTGTGGTTCTGATGCCTTGCCACCAACACAACCATTATCCTCCCTAATGACCAATGCACCACTAAATTAACTAATAATGAGCGATAATTCACTACATAACTTTTCTCTTGGTAATCTGGCATCGTCTCCCTCTCGAAGCGCAGACCATTGCTGGATCGAATCTACATTGCTATATTTTCTTTGGTGAGCGTTTTTTGTGTATGGAATCATTCGGAGATTGCTAAGAAGTTCATTTTTTCTACAGATAAATATCACTTTCTTACTAAAATAATATGTCTAAATGCCTTGATGCATTGATTTTTTAAAGCGTCTTGATGTTTTGATGTCTTAAAGTCTTGGTGTTTTTCATGTCTTGACAATTTCTACGACGTCTGGGTGGAGGATGCTAATAAATTTCTTCCCTCTCTGCTGTGTTGAGTAATGCTAGAGTCAACGTTGAGTTACGCACGTAGTGAGAAAGGTATTATCACTCTCTGATTTTTGTCTCGTCTGCCATCACTGGCATCTTTCTTAGTTGATGCCTACGTCTGCTTTCCTCCCATTCCCTAGATTCCCGATTACTTTCTCCCTCGTTTCTTTCCTTAGTAGGTCTTTCCGTTTCTGCTGCCCTTTCTAATTGTCTACTTTTCTTTCCCTCTCTCTCTATCCCTTTTTTCTTTACCCTGTCCCTTCCTCCCTCCCTTCATCCCCCTGTCACCCCAGCCCATCTCTTTTTAAAGGCCATTCTCATTTAATGAGACGCACTTTTCTCAGTCTTCAATGGTCTCCTTACCCCCACTTCCCTCTTCGCTAACATCTTTCTCTCCCACCCTTACAATATTTCTCATTCTCTCACCTACTATCCTTTCTCTCTCCTGAGACTCCCATTCACACCCTATCAATCATCCTCTCCTCCTAACATTCTTCTTCTCCTCCCACCCTCCTCAACTCCTTTTCGACAAAAGGAAAGTGAATAGGAAACAGATCAAGGATTCAGATGCAAATCCCCTGGCAGGCTGCATCAGAGGATTTGCGTGAGCGAACAATTCAAGAAACAATAGCGCAACATTTCCACGATGGCACGCGTTTAGAGCCAGAAACCTGTTCAGAATATATTATAGAACAAGCTGAATCAGTACCATAAGCAATAAAAGAGGATGATAACCAAGCAAAACAAAGGCACATGAAAACGACCACTGATTTATAAAACAAAGACAAGAATCCGGGGGAAAGATCAAAGGCATGTGAAGCATTTAAAAGAGAATCTTCGAAAGCAAAACAGCGATTGCCTTTTCTAAGAAGGGGAAAAAATATCTGAAACGAGCAGAGGTTGACATCATAATTTTTTTTTTCTCTCCTATCTTTCTTTTCCTTCATCCAACGTGACTAATGACTTTAATGGGGGGGTTTAGAGACTATTGCCCAGGATAATACACCTGTTAATAACATGGTCAGCCTGGTTCAACATGGGGATCCATTACCTAACATTGGAGAGACCATCTTGTGGGTGGTCGCTGACACGAGGGGGAAAATTTGCTTGTCTTTACACAGTTTGGGGATTTTGAAAGATGAGAGAGAGAGAGAGAGAGAGAGGGGGGAGGGGAGGGTGCTCGCGACATCACTCAGAACACATAAATAAGAGTTCGCCCTCGTAACATAAACAAGGAGCTGCAATGTTTGATGCACAACGTAACGATAAGACTGGGTGGCCCTTGTGAGCCGGCTTGCAGGACTGGTGGTCTGCCTGATAGGGGGCGTGTAAGCCGGTTAAATGAACACTCAAAGCCTGTTGAGTTAACCCTTAGAGCTGGTTCAAGGGACCATTGGAGACTAATAGCCAGTTCTAAGGACATTGGGGAAACCAGTTGAGTAAACCCTGAAGACAAGTTCAAGGTCCTATTTAAGGGATCTTGGAAGCCAGGTCTTAGGGCCTTGAAAGGCTCTTCAAAGATTACAGGAAGCTGAGTCATAGGACAACGAAAGATGGTTCATGTTACTCTGGAAGCCAGCTGGTTATCTTACCTTGGAAGCTGGTTCACGATGCCCTAGAAGCCAGTTGAAGGAAGCCTGAAGCTTGTCAAAGGAGTCCAGGAAGCCGGTTTAAGTGACACTGGAAGCCACTTATAAGAAGCCTCGAAGGGGTTCAAATGACCTTCGAAACCAGTTTCAAGAACTCTGGAAGCCGGTTTAGGAAATCCAGAAAACCGGTTCAAAGAACTTCGGAAGCCTCTTCAAAGGACCCTAGAAGTCAGTTCAAAGGACCATGAAATTCATTTCCCCAAAAAACATGGAAACTGATAATAGTTTTCAACCTCTGGAGGCCGATTCGAGGAAGTTGACTCCTGATCATTTTGGCAGAGTTGCACAAGCCAGTTGGAAGCCATGATGGAGCTGGCTAGGTAACCTCTATTTTCACCAATGTAATTGTATACCCATCACATATGAATTAAAGGAATGTAGATAATTAAAGATACTTGGGTGTTGCACATGTGTCTAATTCCCCATAAATTAATAAAGCTCTATTCATGTAGTGGTAACCTGTGCAATGTAATGTCTGTGCATAAATTAAGTGAACTGAGGATATCTGCTTACCGAAGCGTTGAAATCACCACAAACATGATTATACATGGTGTCCCTTAACTTGGTAATCATAGGGTGATTGTGGAGTGGCCGGCGTGGACCACCCCTGATCTCACTCCGTATTTCTCTTTCTTCAGCTCTATTCTCTCACTTGGAGAACTTAGAATTTCGAAACTCCAGTAAGATATCATAAAATTCTTCTACATAGTGTGATTTTTTGGGTAGAAACGATAGAAAAAACACATAAATGAATAACGTGTTGAAAGGCCTTCAGAGTACGTGCTTTTCAATTTTGAATGAACTTATTCAATCGCATTTACCAAAAAAGTCACGATACATAAAGGGGAAATTATAAGGAAGAGTTCTGTATTTTCGAGCACCTGTCTATTCATGAACATATGTGCAGTAGAGAGGTTCTGGTGATGATTATTTTAGTTTCTCTGAGCAATTTTCAGAAGCCTGAGTCAGGGGCTGACATCAGACCTCTCGGACAGACTACAAAGTGCAGGAACAGTGGAGGTTCAAGAATTGGGTCGTACAGGGACATTTTTAGGTCTCTCTCTCTCTCTCTCTCTCTCTCTCTCTCTCTCTCTCTCTCTCTCTCTCTCTCTCTCTCTCTCTCTCTCTATCGATCGAGTCAAGTGATCTCACCAGTGGTATCGTAACTGGGAGACTCGACCTATCGCTGGTCTCAGATGAATCTCCAGCGGCCTTCCACGGACCACTAATTACTCACATACGGCCATCGTAGGGCCAATACCGGCCACCCATGGACCACTGTCGGCCACCCATGGACCAATATCGGCCACCCACAGATCTGCGGGCCATTAATGAGTTCATTATCCAGCCAGGAAACAGATTACACAACTCACATTAAGACCAAAGTACAATACTTGTTATCATTGAGATTGGGAAAATGCAACACCCTATTGCTGGCAGAGTGCCTCACCCTGTTGCTGGCAGAGTGCCTCACCCTGTTGCTGGCAGAGTGCCTCACCCTGTTGCTGGCAGAGTGTCTCACCCTGTTTGTGGCAGAATGTCTCACCCTGTTGCTGGCAGAGTACCTCACCCTTGTGCTGGGAGTGGCTATCTATGGGGTCGAGGAGTGCTACACCCTGTGCTGGCAGAGTGACACACCCTAGTGCTTGGAGTGCCAATCTCTGTGCTAGTATAGTTCCACATTATATTTGAGATGACCACTCAGAGCAAGAACAGAATCACATTAACAACAAATATTCCTCACTTCAAGTTGTGCAACACATAATCAGACATTATAATATATATATATATATATGTAAAGCTCAATACTAGCTAAATCCTTTACTCGCGGGGAATTGTTCAATTTTAATTGACAGTAAACCTTCCTTTATTTATTAAATATTGAAGACATGTTAAGAGATCACAAGTGGGAGAAAGAGTAGAGAGGTGTATTAGGCAAATTGGATGTAATAAAGGATCTTTTCTCTTTCTCTCTCTCTCTCATGTAGACAAAAAATAGTTTCTTTTCGAATGCTGGTTTCTTGTCTACTCTTGGGATACCCTTCAGCATCGACAAGTGTTAATTACACTTTTATATATATATATATATATATATATATATATATATATATATATATATATATATATATATATATATATATATATATATATATATATATATATAATGTTTAATACAAACAACAGGTTAGACCAAAATGAGATGCCAACTTTAGTATTGCTCTGATTATGACGTCTACACATTTAACAAAGGAAAACTATTTTCTTACCAAATTATTTTTATGATAGTTTGATAAATAGAATCAAGAACAACAGCTGAGAGTTATTTTATAATCCAATTACACGAAGACAAAAGATTCTGAAATCTGAAACCTCCTCCACAGCCACAGGCCATGTTCTCTTTTTTTTCCCCTCGGCCTTCTAACAAAAGACTAATAAATTGCGGACTTTATTTTGCTCCCGTTAAATCAGATAACACTACGACTTTGAAAGAAAAGAGCCGGATGTATAACGAAAATTAAGATGGACATCAATGCTTGCTCTCTGCATGTATACGTGAAAGTAATAATAATACTGAGCTTCAGAGAGGATATACTGCTGTGGGAGATTCAGCTCTATTATGCAGTAGAGTGAGCGCTCCTTCGCTACATTGTAGAGCGCTTATTATGCCAGAGTAATAAAGATACATCCTTTCTTTTCCTCAAGGAACATTGTACAAGAGCTGGTCTCCTCTCACTGTAAATTACTGGAACATCTGTTGCGGAAAATTTAAGGAAAAAATAATATTAAAAACCATCATAATTCAAATAATATCAGTAATAATAAAGGTAATGATGTAATAATTATTACTGTTATTTTATTATTAATATAAAATTCTATTCACAGTGGCAACAATATTGACAGCTAAGAGCTAGACACGAATGTTAGGAATAATTTCATGCTACTTTCTGTGAAGTATTTTTCTGTGACTGATATGGTATCACACGTATTACACAATATATATTAGAAAGACGTTTGCAAATTTGCAAAAGTTTTCACATGTCTCAGACCCACTGCCTCTTCTGGCTTATTCAGATTTTGAGTGTTAAGGATCTTACAGTCTGATCATACAGTCAGTTCTCCGGAAGCACTTTCTTTTTAAACAAGAGAACTGACTGTATGATCAGACTGTAAGATCCTTAACACTCAAAATCTGAATAAACCAGAAGAGACAGTGGTTCTAAAAGATGTGAAAACTTTTGCTAATTTGCAAACGTCTTTCTAATATATATTGTGTAATATGTGTACCTTGAACGCCTCACTACCTGCTATTTTATTGAGGAGCTTTGTGAGAGAGCTGACGTGGATCATATGGAATATATGTTTTTTTTGTAAAGGGCAGAGTTAACAATAACGATTTTTAGCTGTTGTAACACCCGGGTAATGTAACTTATTACTGTAATAAGGGAGAGCGCTAAACTCTTAGGGATCATATAGGGACCGGAAAGTAATCATCTTTGTTCTTAGGGAGAATAACTGTAATTCCTTGGATCAAGAGACACTCACCAGCACCAAGACATCTCCCTAGAACGGTCATAACTCATAGAAACACACTTGTGTGTACCATATTAAAAATCTGACTCGCTAAAATTTATGATCCATCAAAAGTAATTTCCAACACTTTTAGGATTTCAAGTTTTTCGTAAACAATGAAAAAAAAAAACCATTTTGCCGAGTTCGAAAACATCGCAGAAATTCATTTGGGTTAGAGGTGAATATTATACGAACCTACGATAGTTATAATATTTCATCCGGAGGAAGACAAAAACAAAAACAAAAAAACAAAGGTGTAATAATGTGTTCGTTGCACTGTGGTTAAGTATCATGACTGCAATAAACTGCCGATCCCAAAGGCGCTCGCCTTCTCGAACTCCAAAAGAAAGAAAACAGAATCGAGTATAATGGCAGGAACTGGAGGGGTGTGGAACCCCACTTACCACCTCCACTGGAGCGTGTCATCCCCCACGATACGCCATTATTTGCCGAGAACGTTTAATGTGTGGGTTTCGATTCTGTCACACACTTATAACTCCCGAGTGAACGCAGTGTAATTATGGCGAGTGTGTGTGTGCGCTTATAGGCTCAGGAAACACTTGTGAAAGTTGTGTCGAGTCTGTAGTAGAGTTACGGGTACCAGCTGATGAGAGAAAATAATATTATGTTTGATTACATTTTATAATGTTTAATAGTTAATTGGGACCAAAAACTATCGACTACACGAAGTTCATTAAAGCTGTCAGATACACACACACACACACACACACACACATATATATATATATATATATATATATATGTCGTGCCGATTAGGTAAAACTTGCGATTTTGGCTTAAATAGCAACGCTCACCTTGCCATATAAGACAAGTGAAAATTTGTGTATGCAATAATTTCGCCAAAATCATTCTGAACATAACGAAAAAAATATATTTCATTGTGTTTGTTTATTATTAAATTAATGTTAACGTATCTAAAATATATTTAGTTGGGTTAGGCTAAATTAAATTGCCCTTGTTGTAATAAGGTTAGGTAGGTTTTCAAAGTTTCTCTTGGTACAAAATTATAAATTCTTACATTATCATAAATGAAAAAATATATCTCTAAACGTATAAGAGAAAATTTTAGAAAGGACTTAATTTTAGATGAGTTCTTGCTAATTGACCAGTTTTACCTAATCGGCAGACATATATATATATATATATATATATATATATATATATATATATATATATATATATATATATATATATATATATATATATATATATATCAGAGAGTTAAGTCGTGCTTTAGTTAAGTAAGGAATGTAATTGGCCCTCAGGCTCTGGCTGAACTAGTAAGAGTTTCCAGACGACGATGAGGTTGATAGGGGTCAAATGATGTCAGTTATACGTCTCAGGTGGTCAATTAAACGTCACAGGTGGTCAGGTGAACGTCACAGGTGGTCAGTGGAACGTCACAGGTGGTCAGATGAACCCCTCTGGTGGAAAGTGGCTTATATTCGCCAATGTATTTGCCCTATAACAAGAATACTTTCCAATATTTATTGATCATTATCACTTGGCTTTGTGATTACGCCTTTTCTTCCATTTTATTTTGTAATTTTAATTCTGTTAAAGCTTTGATTAGTTCGTGTCAGCGGTGTTTAACCTGGAATAATTCTTGTTTTTGGGAAGCTCATTATTTGGCTGCACTATTTAATAATAATAATAATAATAATAATAATAATAATAATAATATTTTCTGCTAATAAATTATATTGTTTCTTTAAAAATATAATAACAGTAAGATAATTAATAATAGTAATATTCCTAAAAACGCTAAATATTATTATTGCTTACTGAGGCGTAGTGAGTCATTATGGTTTTCTAAGACAGATAAAGTTTATAAAGTTAGAAACATCCGGTACAGATGAGAAAAAAAATCGTTGTCATGGGGACGATTATAGAAATAAATTGTAGGTTTAGTTCTTCTTTTTGATTATAATAATAGTAATAATATAGAAATAAAACAAAATGAAACTACAGTGCACCAATAGAGGAAGTAAAACAGAGGCATTATAAACATGTGAACTGGAAATATAAACACATAAGCAGTATAATGTGATCCTTTATTGACAACGTTTCGCCCACGCAGTGGGCTTTATCAAGTCTCATTGTGTCGGTATTTTATATCATTTAATTTCAAACATGTGAACTCCTTGCAAACCTGCACCAGCCTCGCCCACCTCAGGAAGCAACATCGTGCGGGTGGAGCTGCAAGAT
Organism: Cherax destructor; assembly: GCA_009830355.1. Classification (NCBI taxonomy): domain Eukaryota; kingdom Metazoa; phylum Arthropoda; class Malacostraca; order Decapoda; family Parastacidae; genus Cherax; species Cherax destructor. The sequence goes on from WNWK01000456.1 coordinate 419,302, forward strand.
CTACGGAATTATATGATCTATGTGGTTGTATGTGATGTATGTGGTACATAATACCGACAAGATGAAGAATTAGTCACATGAGATACCCAGATGTTGATAAGCAAGACACATGTGCAACAGTTAGGTATCTTTATCCCGAAACGTTTCGCCCACATAGTAGGCTTCTTCAGTCGAGTACAGACGAGTTAGCAGAGATGTAAAGACGTAGTTTTGAGGTGGTACTGTATACCATTGTCATTTACCCAGATGTTGCACACGTGTCTAATTTTTCAACTTATATGATCTATATTCTCCCTGAGGCGCTTATGACCAAGAAGGGACCTAAAGTGACATCCCCTTAACACTACCAAGGGAGGACGGGGGATAGAGAGGACGGGCGCTGTGATCTACGTCTATCCCAGGCATAACCCATTTCATGAAGAGGTAAATGCGTTACCGGAATGGGAAGAAACTGGGATTGGAAGAGAAGGGAGTGGAAAGGGTAAATAATCGAATTTGAGCTGAGGACGGGAAGGATAGCGGTGCCAGTTCCTTAAGATCAAGAACCCTTCATCGGCATCAAGGCACCCTTCCTTGAAGGGATCAACCAGAAGTGAGTCGCGGTACTGAAGTCTTCGTGAAGGTCTTCCTTAGTGCTCTCTTGGTGTCGATTTTCGGCCTGTGTAACTCTAGAGTCCTTGAAGTGACTCTGGGGTGCCTTGAAATGACTCTGGGGTGCCTTGAAGTGACTCTGGGTCCTTGAAGTGACTCTGGGGTGCCTTGAAGTGACTCTGGGGTGCTTGAAGTGACTCTGGGTACCTTGAAGTGACTCTGGGGTGCCTTGAAGTGACTCTGGGGTGCCTTGAAGTTACTCTGGGTACCTTGAAGTGACTCTGGGTACCTTGAAACAAATGAGGATTCCTTAAAAGGGTTGTTAATTAGAGAAGACGATAGCTTGACCGGTGCAAAGAAGCGGCGATGAAGAAAATGAAGAAGATAAAAAATATAGAAGACGTTTTCAAGAAAGACGTTTTGATGTGGGAGTCAATTGCTTCTTCTTCTTCAGGATACGATCAGTTTGCTTCGAAGTTCCTTCTCTCGATGACTGCTTAGAGTTCACTGCAGTCGAGGTATTTACTGCGGGGAGGTGCAGCGGGGAGGTGCGGGGCAGCGCCCCGCTGGTCGTCTCTAGGATGGAAGGCAAAAAAATGGAAAAAAATGTACTGGGACACACACACACACACACACACACACACACACAACACACACACACACACACACACACACACACCCCACACACACACGTATCCCATCTTTAAAAAGAGACAGAAAAGAGGAAACTAAACTATAGACCTAGGTGTCCTTACGGTATAGTTGCAAATCTTGAGAAATCATCAGGAAAAGAATGGTGGAGCATCTGGAGCAGAACAGGTTAACAACGCCAGACAGCACGGATTCAGGGAGCAATCCTGTGTAACAAACCTCCTGGATCAAGTGATAAAGTTAAGAAGTAAGGCAAGAGAGAGAGAAGGGTGGGTTGACTGCATTTTCCTGGACTGCAGGAAGGCCTTCGACACAGTTCCTCATATGAGATTAGTAAAGAAGTTGGAAGACCAAGCATGTATAACAGGAAGGGCACTGGAATGGATCAGGGAATACCTCACAGGGAGGCAACAACGGGTCATGGTGCGTGATGAGGTATCACAGTGGGCGCCGGTGACGAGCGGGGTACCGCAGGGGTCAGTCCTAGGACCAGTGTTATCCTTGGTATATGTAAATGACATGACGGACGGGATAGACTCAGAAGTGTCTCTGTTCGCAGATGATGTGAAATTAATGAGGAGAATCACATCGGATGAAGACCAAGCAGGACTTCAAAGAGACTTGGACAAGTTTGACATCTGGTCTAGCAACTGGCTTCTCGAATTTAATCCCACCAAATGCAAAGTCATGAAGATCGGAGAAGGGCAAAGAAGACCACTGACAGAGTACAGGCTAGGTGGACAAAGGCTACAAACCTCATCAAAGGAGAAAGACCTTGGGGTGAGTATAACGCCAAGCACGTCTCCGGAAACACACATCAACCAGATAACCGCGGCAGCATATGGGCGACTGGCAAACCTAAGATTAGCGTTCCGTTACCTTAACAAGGAATCGTTCAAGACACTGTACACCGTGTACGTCAGGCCCATACTAGAGTATGCAGCACCAGTCTGGAACCCACACCTGGTCAAGCACGTTAAGAAATTAGAGAAAGTGCAAAGGTTTGCGACAAGGCTAGTTCCACAGCTCAGGGGTCTGTCCTATGAAGAAAGGTTGAGGGAAATAGGACTAACAACAATGAAGGACAGAAGGGTTAGAGGAGACATGATAACGACATAGAAAATACTGCAGGGAATCGACAAGGTAGATAGTGACAGGATGTTCCAGAGAGGGAACACAGAAACAAGGGAACACAACTGGAAGCTGAAGACTCAGATGAGTCAAAGGGATGTTAGGAAGCATTTCTTCAGCCATAGAGTAGTCAGGAAGTGGAATAGTCTAGCTAACGATATAGTGGAGGCGGGAACCATACATAGTTTTAAGACAAGATATGATAAAGCTCATGGAGCAGGGAGAGCAGAGACCCAGTAGCGGACAGCTAAGAGGCGGGGCCAGGAGCTGAGTCTCGACCCCTGCAACCACAATTAGGTGAGTACACACACACACAACACAGCAAGCCTATGTGAAACAACGTTGTTTCGCTCAGCGGTGACTTTTTGGTCACCTCTGAGCGAAACGTTGTGTGAGAAGACGTACTCTGCTATAAGCGGATACGAGGGAATGCTGCATTTACTGCTGAAGAAAAGAAACAGATGCAAAGCAGGCTTTTATAGCAACATTTCGCTATGCACAGAGCGAAAAGTTTCCCTTTTTTTTTACTATTAAAGCTCGCTCTAAACCTGAATCCAATCATTACCAATTTCTTTAATAGAACAATTTTCAATTTCGGTCACCAGTTCTGCATTGTTCTTTAAGGTGTTCGTTGACTGTAACACACAGAGGCGTCTCTCACAATTTCCAAATTATGTAATTCAACATTTACTATCGCAATCCAGTCATTAAATTGTTTAATCGTTGGCCCCACAAAGTCAACGTTTGTTATTTATAAGTTTCGACTAAAGAGTAACGGAAACAATTTCACATAATTTAATTAGGCCTTGAAAAAAGTTATATATAGGATTTTCAGTTAATGTGGAATAGTGTTGCACGCGCCAAATACATTGGCCAGTGCATGTTGCATTGCAACTTGTTCAACTCCTTGCAATTGTGTGTTTTCTCTATATTCGACACAGGCACACCAAGCCACGAGCCTGTAAGTCATCTTAGTCAGCTGTAAGCACGGTGACTAGAGCCATCTAGTGACCATCGTGTGTGCTATGGCATTCTGACCTCTCAGCGGCGGGCTGGCCGGATGGTTTGCAAGTTGCAGACAACAGAAGTCGACGGAAACACCCATTAGTGTTCAAGGGACTTTGGAAACCTGTTGCAGGCAACATAATACAGGAAGAGGGGGTAAACACCCATAAGGTGTCACGTAACTCAATAGTCCAGCTGCAGGCAACAGAAGCCATGGAAGAACACACTTGAGATAAATTAAAGTGTTCTGTGATGCAATCATGGTGCACACTGCGCCATGAATTGAGCAATAAATAAGATTGTAATCAGTCTTGGGATATTGTTTAACCCTTACACAACGGGTCACGCTTGATATATTCTCCTATTCTCTCTCTTTCTCTCTCTCTTTGTTCTCCTTTTTTTTATTCGCTATGTTTTTGTTTACGAAGAAAGAACATAGCATAGGTCCCCACTTAAAAGTAATGTACGAGCGGTCTCACCCACGTAAAGAATTGCTGTGTATATCATACGATGAAATATATAGATTACGAGTCACCTGATTTGCGAGTTCGATATTATTAAATATTTAATTCGGTGAAAGAGACCTACTCGTGACGCCTGTAATATTAGGTATGGACTAGCACCTAGTGTAAGAACATAGTTCACCTGGTGAATGAAGAAAGTAACATTCTTCTCAGCATTAAGGAATTAATAAGGTCTCTACAGCACATGTATGAGTTACTTTGGGATTACAAAGATGACTGTGTAGTATTGCAACACATTGCACAATACCTCCTAGTTCCCCATCTATTAACTACCTACTCTATTTTCAACTGGCAAATCCATTCGTGCCGAATTAGGTAAAACTTGCTATTTTGGCTTAAATAGCAACGCTCATCTTGCCATATAAGACAAGCGAAAATTTGTGTATGCAATAATTTCGCAAAAATCATTATGAACCTAACGAAAAAAAATTTCATTGTGTTTGCTAATTCTTAAATTATTGTAAAAGTATCTAAAATATATTTAGATGGGTTAGGCTAAATTAAATTACGCTTGTTATAATAAGGTTAGGAAGTTTTCTAAGATTCTTTTGGTTCAAAATTATTTTTTTACATCAACATAATTGAAAAAAATGTATCTTTAAACGTATAAAAGAAAATTTTAGAAAGGACTTAATTTTAAATGAGTTCTTGCTAATTGACCAGTTTTACCTAATCGGCACGACATATACTATATATATATATAAAAGTATATATATATATATATATATATATATAATAAAAAAAAAAAAAAAAAAAAAATATATTTTAATATATATATATGAAGGCATGGATATTAGGAATAGAATTGTATCCGAAGAAGATTTAAAGGGAGGAAAGAAATTAAGTCAACTGAGAGGTGGGAGCGAAGTGACCAGGCCTGTGACGAAGCGTGACTTCCAGGATCCACGTTGTCTTTTTCTTGTTAAATCGTGACTGAGCACGAGAGAACGATCTAATTACAGAAGCCTTAGAAAAAAGGTTCATGTCTCACGGTCTTTATAATTTGGCCGTTCATTTTATGGTCAGGGAATTGTCATTCGTGTATGTCATGTGTGTGTGTTACACGCGCGGACACACGCAAACGCACACGCACACGCACAGACACACACACACACACACACACACCGTTATTCTATTTCTTCTGGCACTAGTGCTCTCAGGTAAGGCATTTCTCCAAGGAAAGCAGAATCTATTTGCTTTCAGATTTCTGGGCCGGTGTTAATGTGGGGGCTGGTGTGGATGTGGAGGCCGGTGTTGATGTGGAGGCCGGTGTTGATGTGGAGGCCGGTGTTGATGTGGAGGCCGGTGTTAATTTGATGGTCGGTGTTGATGTTGGGGTCGGTGTTAATGTTGGGGCCGGTGTTAATTTTGGGGTCGGTGTTGATGTTGGGGCCGGTGTTGATGTTAGGGCCGGTGTTAATGTTAGGGCCGGTGTTGATGTTGGGGCCGGTGTTGATGTTGGAGCCGGTGTTGAGGGTAAAGATGTGTTGTGGAGAGTCACTGCACGTCGCTGAAGTGAACACACTGGCACCACCTCTTCCACGGTAGTTTTTCACGGCCTCGGAGGAGGAAGATTGCCGTCATATTGCTTGGGTTAGCATCTGACTGACTTACGTTAAGAACTATCTCATGATATCAGCGTCTTAAGAGCCTCTTCAAGAACAAGTAGCCAGGCGCTTCTCATCTCCTAGTATCGGACTTGATCTAGAAATATGCATTTACAAATAGGTGTGATTTTCACTAATTCTCTGAAGAATTTGGGCTTTGCGCCTCGTAACTGACGCGAGTGAGTAATAGAGAACGCCCTTCACCTTTCCTGCGGTGTTTGATGAAGGCTTCTGCTATCAGGTATTTGATGAAGGCTTCTGCTATCAGGTGTTTGATGAAGGCTTCTGCTATCAGGTGTTTGCCTGCAAAACTGGTCTCTTATATTTATGCGCCAAGGTTTAAGCTCGAGAGAATAATTTTTTTTTTACATATTTCCTTCGGTATTTACAACATTTTATTTAACAAATTTATAAAATTGGAGGAATATATTGAAGGACTAGGTCTACGATCATAATACAAAGTCCTGAACTTTTGGGGTAAAAAATAATTAAAAGCACATTTCTTCAACATTTCGCACTGCTGTTACTGGGAAATGCTTTACGGTCTGGTAGTTTCTGGTCTGTGTTTACAGTGGCTCTAATGTGTGGGTGTTGAGCTCTACTGACCTGCTTCATGCTCACCACGGTCACCAGTGATCGCATAATTTTGCTCACTGGCTCTTCAACACTGTCCTTGTCTGCGGAAGCAGTGGTGATGGTGTTTTGTTGCTCAGGGTCAGATAACGTCTCGCTCAGTGACTAAACAACTCAGGTTTACCAGTGCAGGGTATCAATGACTACGCAGCTGCAGGTGCACCCGTGCTTGGTATCATTAAATAACCCATTGGTTATTGGTGGTTGAACATCAGGTTCATAGGTTTCATCGCAGCCATGTAGCTGAACACTCACCCAGGCTCGAGAAACTGATCACCTCATCTCTAAGTCTCCTTATGTTGTTTTGCTTGCCTGTAGTTCGACTGAAGAAGCCTGCTGAACACTTGTCTACAATATATATATATATATATATATATATATATATATATATATATATATATATATATATATATATATAAGTTTCAGGAGCACTTAGCACTCTGAGTTACAATTAAAATATATATATACGTGTTCAGGTTGACTGACTACCTCCCTGGCTGACTACCTCCCTGGCTGACTACCTCCCTGGCTGACTACCTCCCTGGCTGACTACCTCCCTGGTAGCTCCAACCTCAATGGAACGTGGTCGATGAGCTCTATTAGCCAGTGGCTGAAAGTCTCAAACCTGCCATTCATTGTCGCCTTTACTGCCTGAATTTCCACAGCCTTACCATCCTTATCTATTTTTGATGGGAAATATAGCAGATAAAAGCCCCTTTTATTTAGACTTCTCTTAAAATATTCGTTTCCTGAAGGCCGATGCCTTGACCCTGGTGAATGATTTGTGATCCTGAGAATTAAAATCTTGTGTTGTTTTTCCAGTCCTCTTTGGCATCACCTTTCGGCAAGCGGACGCGGAAGTCCAAGGTCGCACCGCTGTATATGGAGGGTATGTAGGTGCGGCGGGGCAGGTGCGGCAGAGGGGCAAGGTGCGGCAGGGTAGAGTGCGGCAGCGGGACAGGCTACCGGCGGACCCAGCAACGAGACAACAGGTGTAGACAAACGGAAAATCAACGTGGAAATAACGTCAGGGTAACGGGAAACTAACGGGGAGGTAAACGGGGAGGTTTAGCGGAAGTAACGGGAAAGTAACGGAAAGGTAACGGGGAGGTAACGGGAGGTGGCGCGAGTGAAGGACAAGGACGCGACGCCATATATGGGAGGCGCTGAAGGAGGAGGAACAGGTATGGACAAGACTGGCCGGGGAAGGTCGGCAGCAAGGTGAAGGATCCTGCGGGTATCCTGCGCTGGACAAGGACATCACGGAGGTATCCTACGCTGGTTAAGGACAAGGACATCACGGAGGTATCCTGCGATGGTTAAGGACAAGGACATCACGGAGGTCCCCTGCGCTGGTTAGGACAAGAACATCACGGAGGTATCCTGCGCTAGTTAAGGACAAGGACATCACGGAGGTATCCTGCGATGGTTAAGGACAAGGACATCACGGAGGTATCCTGCGCTGGTTAAGGACAAGGACATCACGGAGGTATCCTGCGCTGGTTAAGGACAAGGACATCACGGAGGTATCCTGGATGGGTAAGGACAAGGACATCCTTGGAAGGTTATCCTGCGCTGGTTAAGACATAGTGCATCACGCAGGATACCCTGCATCTTCATCATAGGACAAAGGACATTACGGAGAGTCATCCTGCCTGGTTGAGAGGACAATGACCGGTTAACACAAGATATCCAGCGGCAAAGCAAAGAAATCATTAGTTATCCTTTATTGGCAGTAAAGGAGAAAGACACATCCTTGGGTAAAGCGTCTTGTCAATAAAGTTATCCAGGCAGAAACTATTAATAATTATTACTTTCTCGCCAGCGACGCCACACCGTCATCATTTCATTCTTAGGAAAAGCACTGAACCATTAAGGGAATCATACGACTCCTGGTTTGATCCGAGGAAGAAGTGGGGCATCTCCAGTTTTCCCCCGGATCAAGAGCTTCTCTCACTAGCATCAAGGCTCGCTGAATAAATATATATTCGTACAATAAATTAAAACCAAAATAATGCAAACAAAAAAAAGTAATTTTATACCAATGAATAAATCTTATATTCTCGTTGAGTCCATTTTTACGCGATAAGCCGTATGACCCTTACTGATTTAGCGCTTGGTTTCTTTTAATAAAATTATACATGATAATATCTCAGTATACATAAAAAAAATATGAAATACGAAAAGCTCATCGGAATTTACAAGATTATTCACTTGTAATCCACTTTTTTTTTAGCTCCCCCAAAAAAAATGTTAAGTTTCCTAAAAAAGTACCAAATATCCCTGAAATGTCATTGTTATTGTCCATATAGGCTGCATATTTACGAAACGAGATGAGTGACGTGTTTACACCATGTTTACGCTCTTGGGTTCTCTGTCTGGGTTAAAACTACACCGACTCTTGGTCCCGACTGAGTTATTTACACCTGTGCACCGTCACCAGGTCTGGGGTCACTACCACACCTCGGGTGGTGTGAGCACGTCACCAGGTCTGGGGTCACTACCACACCTCGGGTGGTGTGAGCAAGAAGGTTCAGATTCTAGTATCTGTGTATCAAGTGAGTGTGAATCAGATGTCTGTCTGTCTCTGAATCACATGGATAAAGTGAATCGAATATGTATTTGTGAATAAGTTGAGTATCTGTGAAGCAAATGAATATCTGTGAATCAAATGAGCATTTCTGAAAGATGTGGGTATATTGAACAAGCCGTTGGGAATACAGTTTCAAAGTACTATGAATTAGAATTAGAACTGAATTAGATCTCTTTATTTTGAAGATCTTTGCTACTTTTCTAATCTTCATGGGTAAAATTTAAGAAAATGAATCTGTTATGTTTATATATTTCGATATCTACAAAAGGGAGGTCTTCAGATTTGAATTATGCAAAGAACCTTCAAATGTGGGTAAACATGAGCAAGTCTACAAACTATGACTGAGTTAAAACATTTATACTCTTCCCACAATGACCGAGTTCTACTCTGTCCACTCAGTCAACAGAGTGAAACATTCAGATCAGTCTTCAATGATCTTGAGAGTGGATTCGGGAATAGTGAAGACAAATGCACAGTGCAGAACCGTTGGGGGTCATTCGGAGCAAGGAGTAGTGAAGGTTCGATCATCCGTCCTCTAATCGAGAAACAGACTTTACCTGCTTGAGCACCCCCATAGCTCCTTAAAAAACAAATTAATATCACAATCGCATAAAAGAATTTTAAAGTTATAAGAACATAAGAACATAAGAATGGAGGAACACTGCAGAAGGCCTACTGGCCCATACAAGGCAGGTCCTTATCAAAACCACCACTACCTAAGAATTTACTCCTGTACTCACGACACTAATCAAACCCAGCCCCTCCCACTCATATATTTGTCCAGTCTCTTTTTAAAGCCACCCAAGGTCCTAGCCTCTATCACCCTAATCGGAAGATTGTTCCACGCATCTACAACTCTGTTCGAAAACCAGTACTTGCCTATGTCCTTTCTAAATCTAAATTTATCAAATTTAAACCGTTATTTCTGGTTCTTACTTGGTTCGATATCCTCAGTATTTTATTAATATCTCCTTTGTTTATGGCCATCATCCACTTGTACACCTCGATGATATCTCCTCATTCTACGCCCTCCAGAGAGTGGAGATTCAATGCTCTAAGTCTATCTTCATACGGGAGATTTCTTATATTGTAAATCATTTTAGTCATTCTTCTTTGTATGTTCTCCAATGAATCTATATCCATCCTGTAGTAAGGAGACCAAAACTGAGCTGCATAATCCAAATCAGCTTTAATAATCCAAAGAAGCTTTAATAAAAGAATACACATGGTTGTGATGGAAGCGTCAACACCACGAACTAAGATCACAACAACAGCAACACAACAATGGGACAAGTCTGGAGTGCAGTGCACTTTATTGCACAGTGTTGATTGGTAAATCATTGAATCATGTTTGGAAAATGACAGTGATCATTTTGGTAAATGATCACCAAAATGATCACTACAAGATACTTATACTTGCACAGCTAAAGTATGTGATATGGATAAAGTTATGCCAGCGTGTCCAGGTTGTATATATGTCACTCTGTTATCTCATGCTATATATCTTAACTATATCTTCATGTCACCGTTGTTATCTCGGATGTATGTTCAACCTCCGCTCCACAGTATATATTTACAGAGGCGTTTCACAAAGCCATTACTGTAACAAAAAATTAACGTGAAATTCCATTGTAAATCGGTCACAATGTACTGTAGCACTGGAAACCACTGGCCTCCATCATACCATTGGAAACCACTTGCCTCCATCATACTATTGGAAACCACTAGCCTCCATCATCATGACTCCATTATCATCATACCACTGGAAACCACCGGTCTCCAATCATCATGACTCCTCCATCATACCATTGAAAACCACTGGTCTCCATCATACCACTGGAAACCACTGGTCTCCATCATACCACTGGAAACCACTGGTCTCCATCATACCACTGGAAACCCCTGGCCTCCATCATACCATTGAAAACCACTGGTCTCCATCATACCACTGGAAACCACTGGTCTCCATCATACCACTGGAAACCACTGGTCTCCATCATACCACTGGAAACCCCTGGCCTCCATCATACCACTGGAAACCACTGGTCTCCATCATACCACTGGAAACCACTGGCCTATATCATACCACTGGAAACCACTGATCTCCATCATACCACTCGAAACCACTGGCCTCCATCATACCACTGGCCTCCATCATACCATTGGAAACCACTGGCCTCCATCATACCACTGGAAACCACTGGCCTCCATCATCATGACTCCATCATCATACCATTGGAAACCACTGGACTCCATCATCATGACTCCATCATCATCATACCATTGGAAACCACTGGGCTCCATCATCATGACTACATCATCATCATACCACTGGAAACCACCGGTCTCCACTCATCATGACTCCTCCATCATACCACTGGAAACCACTGGCCTCCATCATACCACTGGCCTCCATCATACCACTGGCAACCACTGGCCTCCATCATACCACTGGCAACCACTGGCCTCCATCATCATGACTCCATCATCATACATACCAGTGATACCATGAACAGGCAGTGTGAAAACAGTTTTCATATATTTAAGTAGGAAATATTTAACTGTTTGGTATTTAGTTATTCCTACCAAAATTCATAAATATAAACAGGACTGCAATGCGTATAACATGCGTATTCCGTATTTAATAATTATTTCACCATAGGTAGAAACTCTGGCACATTCGATTTTTATAATAAAAATTCCTTCCGCATTCAAAGTTAAAAAGTCTAAATCTTTTATTTTTAAGCTTAATTAAAAAAAACACATCTAGTTATACTCAAGCATAAATAACTTACCCATGAATAAAATGCACTTGATGTAATCCCCAAAGATGAATGACCCAGGCAGTGACCCAAGGAAGTCTTCCAGCCAGTGGTATGTGATGGATGCAGGTGGTGGGAGGGCCAGACACCAGGATTAGATAGCAAGCCAGTTAGGTATTAGTGATACGGACCACCCAACATGTCCTTAATGGCACAATCAGAACTCAGACTAACTTTACAGTTTCCTGCTGCGGCCACTTACCACACACACACACACACACACACACAGGGCTGTTCTCTGCACATAACCTCCTCATAAACTAGACAAAGACATGCAATTTCTGGACGACACGGAACTCGGGTCCGGTGGATGAACCTTCTGAGATTTTAAATGACTTGAGTCAAGGAAGTGATTGTTCTAATTACTCAAGAAATGAGGTAAGTCTCTACCAGTGTTTACTGTGATTAATACAGAAAAAAATATCCTGTTTTTTCATTGTTTAGTCTTTATAATCTAAAAATTATAAGTAATAATGGAGATATTATTATATACTCAGAGATAATTTACTAGGTATTAATCACACCATATTTGGATTTGTACGTATTAGGAACAAGTATTTTGAGTTATTTATAATAACTTTTTCATATTATTTTTCTGATTTGAATGCCACAACTGTTGGAACTATTATCCATTTCCTTATATAGAAACTGTCTTGATAGCAGCTCCATCTATATGTCAGAATAACCTCTATATGGAGTCTCCTGTAGGTGAAATGTTGCATTAATACAGGTTTATTTTTGTTATGCGTGTGTGTTTTTTAACCACCTTCTCGTTAACATATTGGCTCTTCCTCGTCGAGGAGGCTGACCCAAAGACAATGTCATATTTGCTACTGCTCGCTTCCTAGCTGTCTGTGTGAAAGTAAAGAGCCATCACTCTCCCAAGACTTACTGAAGTGGAGCATCTCTTAGACCTGCTGAACCGCAGCATCTCTTAGACCTAGTGAACCGCAGCATCTCTTAGACCAAGTGAACCGCAGCATCTCTTAGACCTACTGAACCTCAGTGTCTTCTCCGTCTTTTAAAACAGAAAAGTTAAATGCAAATTTGAGTACGAAGCATAATACAGAGTAATTAAAAGTAAAGAACAGATAACACAATATATAAAAGACTGTAGCCGATGTTTATTGGCCAGGAGAGTGGTATAATTGAGTTTGTGCACTAGTAACTCTTTGGGCGTGGCCTTTGTTGTTTATGTCTGGGTGCTGTCGTGTTAGAAAGTTCATCTGCTGCCGACGGAGACTGTAAATACAGGGCACAAGAAATAAACAGAAAGATGGACAGGGAGCGCAAACCGTGGTCTGTAAATTGACAGTCCGACGTTCTACCGTCTTCACTACTGGGCTTCTAAGAAGTAGGAATCGGATTCCTTCTCAGGAGCCCGACGGTGGAGACGGTAGAGAACCGGAATGTCAATTTGCAGACCCCGGTTCGCGCCTACGTCCATTTTTCTGTTTATTCTTTGACAGTTGTTTATTACAACTTAATCTGAGTTCACAGGGCTCAAGGTGTATGGATAAACTATCCCGGCGTATTCAGGAATACCTCTGTCCATCAGCTCTAACATTTGCATAAGTTCCGAGAGCCAAAACATAGACAAAAAACAAAGCCAGATCCGCATTAATGCTTCTCAGAGAGACTCGTTGACGGTCTTGTCAAAAACTCGGTGTTTCAGTTCCAGATACAACGCTGATCTGCGTGTTTAAGCGGTTAAAATTTGTGTTTCTCCAGGCCACGAGACATGGTTGCTCTCGATATGAGCCGGTGTTTTTTTTTTAGCTTGGCAGAACCAAAAAACGTTGAGTGTTTGGACACGAAATCCGGTGATAAATCTGGCACAAAAAACGTGAGTCGCGTGTCGACGACGTCTTCCTCAGCGAAGCATGGCGGTGAATCTCTTCTTTATTTGTATCTGTGTTTTAAGTCATGGTACTGGCCTTACTGATGTAATAAAGTGACGAATGGACTGAAAAAAACTCCTTATACAAGCTAAATCTTCTTCCCAACACACTCAAAGAAGACACCCAACACTAGAAACAATATGGAATACAAAATTAATGCTCCTGGTGAGCTTTCACAATCCAAAGACCTCAGTCGTATACATATATTAGGTAAAACTGTGATTTTGGCTTAAATAGCAACGCTCTTCTTGCCATATAGGACAAGCGAAAATTTGTGTATGCAATAATTTCGCAAAAATCATTCTGAACCTAACGAAAAAAATATATTTCATTGTGTTTGTTTATTATTAAATTATTGTTAACGTATCTAAAATATATTTAGTTGGGTTAGGCTAAATTAAATTGCGCTTGTTGTAATAAGGTTAGGTAGGTTTTCAAAGTTTCTCTTGGTACAAAATTATAAATTTTTACATTAACGTAAATGAAAAAAATATATCTTTAAACATATAAGAGAAAATTTTAGAAAGGACTTAATTTTAAATGAGTTCTTGCTAATTGACCAGTTTTACCTAATCGGCACGACATATATATCTGGACATATATATATATATATATATATATATATATATATATATATATATATATATATATATATATATATATACTCTTACTAGATAATTCACGTCCACTTCATGAAACATTAATTTTCCTACAACTATTAATTTTTGTTCAAATGCGTCAAATTTATTATACTATTTGTGCCAGAGAAATTAACGAGTCATATTATTCATCATTTCCTAAAGAAACATCTGCCAAACGTTCTCTTTAAAAAAAACAAGCTACACTAAGAGGTCCGTTTAACCTCTCATTGTCATGGTAATGACCTCCGCTTGGCCTCTACCCGTCATTAATAACAATCTATCTCCCTCACAACACTGGCCTCATCTCACCCCCGACCTCTGCACCTCACAGTGACCCTTCCATGACGCCAACAAGGCAGGCTGCATTTATATATCTGGTCACAATTGTAGTTTCGTACGGCGCTCGGCTAGCAGCGGAAGTGGTAGAAGCAGCATTCAGACAGCTTGAAGAAGAGGTATGATAGGGCTGACGCAGTCAAAGAGGGGAAACCTATCTGATGCAAGCGGAGAGGCGGGTCACTCTTTTTATTTAGCGATATTGGATACGTCAGCGGTGTCCTGCTACCCTGTTCTGTATGGTTACAAAGTGGAAACAGAAGCTAGCTATATTTTCCTGTCATATTCCATCACTCCAGGAGCTAAGACTCGACCTGTGCAACCACAGTTTAGTGAATACAGAATGGTCAAACCAGTCATGTGAGTTATTTTGTTTTTACAATCGTGTGAATGCAATTTCGTTACTGAAGAAATTCTGAGCTTGTTTCTTCATAAGAGTGAAATGTATGGGCAAGTCTTCCTACATGTATTGCCTCTGTTTACTTGGCAGTAAGAAGGTACCTGGGTGTTAGAGGACTGTTGAGAGTACATCCTAGGAAGTGGTAGTGTCGTGCGTATAAATTGGTCATTTAGGTCGAATTTTCCTAAAATTTGAATTTTTCCAAAAAAAATTCTATTGTGGATTAACAGATGTATTTTATCTTTGAACGTGGTGTATTTTTTTTTAGTTTTGCACTAAACCTAACTTAGAAACCTCATCTAACCTAACCTAACGTAATTTATGAACCCTAATCCTACTACATATATCATAGATCAGTCTAAATTTATTTAGTATTAATTAAAATCAATGACACATAATTTTTAGTCATCTTCAGACTGATTTTTGCAGATTTATCGCATAAAGATTTTCACTGTTTATTCAGCAAAAAAACAAACTTTGCTTTTAATGCCAAAGTCTCCTATCTGGAAGGACAGTAGTATGCTTTGAAGTGACGTAAGCTACGATAACTGCTCTTAGATAGTCAGTGAGCTGAGACAAAACAGGTCTTAGCCTCTAAGCTGATGAAGGATAACAGCCGTTAGCCAGAGAATGAACTGATGTAGATAACAGTTCTTAACCTGAGCTGAAGAACAACAACAGTTCTTAGCCTGTTATTGAGCTGAGGTAGAAGAACAGTTCAGCCTGCAGCAGAGCTGAGGTAGGACAACGGCTGACAGCCTGCAAATGAGCTTAATTTCGATAACAACTCGATGCTTATAAATGCGCTCACGCAGGCTAACAGCTCCAGCCTGTAAATTGAATTCCTTAAAAATAAATAACCCCCATATTTTTTTCCACCGAAATTAAAAACAATCTAGTATATACTTACGAAGTAAGATAACTAAGAGAGTAGCTGTCCTATGATAACTGATAACGTTAGATGCTAATAGACTGGTATCTCACTTGTGACTGCGAGGAATTGTTATCCATGAGTACAAATTACTTGATAAATAAGACACTTGTGCAATATTTGCGTATCTTTATTCTGGCAACGTTTCGCCAGCCAGTGGAAGATGAGGACGAGTTTGGAGTGAACGAGTCACTGTGGGGCGAAACGTCTCCAGAATAGAGATACCCAAATGTTGGACATTTATCAACTTGTCTGCTTTGTAAGCCATTTATTTACGAAAATTAGTTAAAAGAGTCAGTGGGGTAACATTTAAGTAAGTCAGCCATGCATGCAGTCAATTAAGTAATCAGTCTGATAAGTTATGCGCGACTGGTTGCCAGAGAGAGAGAGAGAGAGAGAGAGAGAGAGAGAGAGAGAGAGAGAGAGAGAGAGAGGGTGGTAGTGAAATAGACTGAGGGAGACGAAACGAACAGTATTACACAGCTTCAAGAGCGGATACGAGGATGGGCTATGAGGCTGGGTCCATGCCGATGTTGATCGAGGTTGATGAAGCTACGTCTCGACCCTTGCAAACACACACACACACACACACACACTACACCGTCCTACGAGGAGAGGTTGCGGGAAATCGACCTGACGACACTGGAAGACAGGAGAGATAGGGACGACATGATAACGACATATAAAATACTGAGAGGAATTGACAAGGTGGACAGAGACAGAATGTTCCAGAGATGGGACACAGCAACAAGGGGTCACAGTTGGAAGTTGAAGACTCAGATGAATCACAGGGATATTAGGAAGTATTTCTTCAGTCACAAAGTTGTCAGGAAGTGGAATAGTCTGGGAAGTGATGTAGTGGAGGCAGAATCCATACATAGCTTTAAGGAGAGGTATGATAAAGCTCGTGGAGCAGGTAGAGTGACCGAGTAGCGGCCAGTGAAGAGGCGGGGCCAGGAGCTGTGAATCGACCCCTGCAACCACAACTAGGTGAGCACACACATTCTAACCTCTCCATCTCCCACCACCACCCAGTCTCCGTCTGTCAGTCTGTAAGGGTCGTGTCAGGTGGTGTGAGGGGTCGTGTCAGTGACAGCAGCATAAAAATAACAAAAACAACGACAACATAAACAACCATTATCTGTTTCTTTATTTTGTCTTGAGCTACCACTTAATTTCTGCATTCATCACTGAACTTGTTTTCTTTACCACTTTAACCTACCGACGCAGTTGACTCAGGTGAACATTATCTTCACTGATGCTGCGCACTCATGCGAGCATTGAAGCCCTTTACACTTCATTCATGAAAGTATTCAACTCAGAAAATTACTTTAAAAGATCTAGATTCAATTTTTAAATAATAATAATTACAAATAATAATTTATAATAATTTTTTTAAAATAATAATCATAATAATAGTAATAAAATTAAGCGCTAAAACAAGAAAGAGTTTTGCATAGCAACTCTTAATATTCTCATTAACACTGTTTACTGTTCCGCTATAGATTTTACTTTTGGACATAACTAGATCTTAAGTTACATCAGCGTTTGTGTATGTACTCACCTAATTGAGGTTGCAGGGGTCGATTCATAGCTCCTTGTCCCGCCTCTTCAGTGGTCGCTAATAGGTCCACTCCCTGCGCCATGAGTTTTATCATACCTCTTCTTAAAGCTATTTATGGATCCTGCCTCCACTACCTCACTTTCCAGACTGTTCCACTTCCTGACAGCTCTATGACTGAAGAAATAATTCCTAACATCCCTATGACTCATCTGAGTCTTCAACTTCCAATTGTGACCCCCTCGTTGTTGTGTTCCATCTCTGAAACATCCTGTCCCTATCTACCTTGTCAATTTTATATGTCGTTATCATGTCCCCCCTATCTCTCCTGTGTGTGTGCGCGAGTGAGTGAGTTTGCGTGCGTGTATGTCTACGTGTGCGTGGTTGCGTGCGGCTGGAGGGCAGAGGGAACATCAATCAGCACTCCACCTTCCCTGCCCTGGCCATCCCCACCCAACACACCCCAGGCCTTCACAGAACCAGCATTTATCATCATAAGGACGACACTCCGCTGCATCAACAAATCACCCGTGAAAGTTCCCACTAAGACGAGCTAATGCTTCCACCTCAACATATGAAGCTCTGGTAATGATGATCACCTGGCGTCACCCACCCACCCTGCATGATGTAAACATATGCTCAGCTGGGCTTGTTCTCTACACGGTGAATGCTGCATCCTAATGCATCTCGTCAGGTATTCCCTTTCCATGTCGTGTTAGCAAAATAGCTGATTTATGAGGCTTCAGACATGCTACACGATTGGCTAATGGGAATGACACAAAGTCATTAGAAAGGTTTCCCCTGAATGGCTAATCACATTAAAGAAGTGCCTGTGTATTTGCACCAACGCTTAAAACAGACTGCTGGATGCGTCGGGTAACGTAAGGCAAGGTAACGTAAGGTAAGGTAACGTAAGGCAAGGTAACGTAAGGTAAGGTAACGTAAGGCACTTAGAAAGACATCGTCGTCGCTTAGTTCGTTGGAAAAAAACGCGGTCTTCATAAAGGTAAGAAGACTAAATTTATCATAAACAAGTGAAACCTTGTATTAATGTGATCTGTCTAGGAAGGCTACGTTAAGCAGAAAGTTATTAATAATATATATATATATATATATATATATATATATATATATATATATATATATATATATATATATATATATATATATATATATATATATATTATCATACATGCAAGACAAGACACGGGGGTGGAAATCTTTAGCTCAAGTACTTTCACACTTCTCAGTGCGTTATCAGGAGCTATGCAATGTTGCAAAGGCAACAACAGGAGAAGTAGGGTAAGTTTTCAGAGAGTGGTAGTTGCTGACACAGCAACACAGTGGTATCTTGGTACAGAGGACATGTTCCACAAATTTATTACTGAACCACTAGTTACGAGCAAGATGGTTTGGATCTGAGAGTGAGCTGCTGATCCTGGGTCCGCAGGTTTGCCGCACTGCTCCTCGATTTCTACGTTCTTGCTTCTACTAGTGGCATCCGCTTCTTGTGATTTCATCTAGATTTTCCACGCCTCGCCTCTAGCAATATCAATAATAATATATCTTAATTTTTAAGGGTGGACCGGGAAGCCAGTGGAAGGCCTCGGTCAGATGACCGAAAGCTCCAGTGGCGGGTCATCACATTAAGACCACGCGTCAGGAAACAGTCTTATGTACTGACAAGTGTTACCTACCTGCCTGAGCCTCACACTGTTCAAGACTGTGAAGATGAACATCTCTCCAGGCTAAGACACTGACAACCATAAAACTACTTCTTCATGGTTGATGGATTGATCGCATTATCTCTATCTCCACTGCTTCTGCTGTCTCCCCTGTATTCCACTGAAGAAGCCTACTGTGTAATAAAGATTTGTTTAATAAAGATCTGTTGCATGTGTGTCTTACTTCCTTCAGAGCATAGAGCTATTAGAGGCTCGATCCTCCGTCCACTAAACACGAACTGGCTGTCCTCAGCATATACCAGGATCAAAGGATCAAGGAGCTGGGTTCACGAGGTCAGGTCAGGCCACACAATGGTGCTACGGCACAGAGGTCAGTAATTTGAAGCACTCAGGGCACCGGTTCAAATTACCAGAGCGAGCACCTATTGTGCCTTTTTTATGTGCAATTGTGGACACGTTCACTGGGAGAGAAATTTCATTAGCATCGTTCATAAATTCGAAATGCTCGCTAATTCTCCTCATATTTTGTGATGAATTCTTGAATGCATAGTAAAACGTGGGCGAATAGTCTCTTTTCTATAATAATAATAATAATAATAATAATAATAATAATAATAGTAACAATGAAAATAATAATAATAATAATAATAATAATAATAATAATAACATTAACAATAAAAATAATAATAATAATAATAACAGTAACAATGAAAATAATAATAATAATAATAATAATAATAATAACAACAGCAATAATAATAATAATAATAATAATAATAATAATAATAATAATAATAATTAGGTCTAACTAATACGAAAATACTAATTCAACAATTATATTTTTCTTATTATATTTCTGCCCAAAATTTTAGTCTTTCGGCCTTTTTTTACACCTTAATTACTCACCTAATTTATGTACAGTAGTTGTCAAAGAAATTGTTATACTATATTTTATTGTATCATATTAAACACGGACATTTTTTTTTGCCTTTTTTGAAATTAGAATCAAAATTGAAATTCTTCATGCATCAGAGTTGCAATAAACTGTCATTTTACATAGTTCATAACAGAGGTGCCAGAAATTTTGAGTGTCTTTTTCACTTTGCAATAATTAAAAAAAAAAGATAAATGATGCTTATCCTAAATACTACATATGAGCAAGTATTGCTGAAGTTATGTATTAAGGTTATGTATAATTAAGGTTATGTATTATTAATCATGTGTAGCGTCATTATTTGATCATTATTTTTTTTCATTTTCATTATTCAAAAAAAAAAATGGCTTTTATTACAGCCAATTGCAACAAAATATACAAGTTTTATTGGTTGTTAATATTCCCGGAGCTTGGGAGTTAAATATTCACCACTGAATCAGGTGAGATATTCCCACACACAAATCACTCAAGCACAGGAGAGAAACATATCAGTCCGACTTTGACCATTTACATTCATTGTGACTTTGTAAATGGTCCAAGTCGGACCGAAACGTCGTCGTGAGTTTCTCTCTCCCATGTGTGAATTGTTCCAGTCTCGTTATTGATCCTTTTTGTTTCTCTTGAGGTATTCCTACTTATAAAAAGAAGGGGGGTAATATTTTTCCCCTAGACAGGATAGTAACATAAGTATTCCTGAGCGGAGGACGTAAGACTCTCCAGGATATATTACACATGTTGGATACTTTGAATAAT
>WNWK01000456.1:445000-486497 GCA_009830355.1 Cherax destructor
GACCTCAGTGTGTTCAGCAGACCTCAGTGTGTTCAGCAGACCTCAGTGTGTTCAGAAGACCTCAGTGTTATTCAGCAGACATCAGGGTGTTCAGCAGACCTCAGTGTGTTCAGCAGACCTCAGTGTTGTTCAGCAGACATCAGGGTGTTTAGCAAACCTCAGTGTTAATCAGCAGACATCAGTGTTATTCAGCAGACCTCAGTGTGTTCAACAGACCTCAGTGTGTTCAGCAGACATCAGGGTGTTCAGCAGACCTCAGTGTGTTTATCAGATTTCAGACATTGACTGAATATCATCAAACAATAACAAAATAATAATTTTTCTCTTGAAAAATTATTATTAAAACATATGACAAAATTATTAATATTATTAATATATATGACAAAATTATTAATATTATTAATATATATGACAAAATTTCAGCGACATCCAATGGTTTATTGAGAAGCTCTATAAATGGAAAGGTCGGAGACATCACATGAAAAATTCATGACAACAAATAAAGGTCAACTACGTCATATAAAGATAGAGTATGTCACATACAGGTGGAAGACAGTCTGTGATGGTCACATACGTCACAACAGAAAAAAGCAATATATATATATATATATATATAATATAAATATATAATATAAAAAATAATATATATATATATATATATATATATAAATATAAATTAGATTTGAAATGATTAATTCTTCAATGGAGTCACTACCTAGACCAGAGTCTGTCTTCTATACCCAGTAATGGCAGTTGTGTCTTGCTAGATATTTATAACTTATCCCCACCTGTGGCTTGTGCCTTGTTAGATGTTTAGAACACAGCTCCATCTCTAGATGTTGTCTTACTAGAATACATCTCCTGTGGGGGCTGTATTACAGGATATTTAGAACACCTCTATACCTTGTGATGCCATGTCGTTACTAGATGTTTAGAACACGTGTTACAAGGAAGCATCACGAGGCAAAAGCCAGAGGGAATATCAGAGTAACTTTTATATATGCAACACTTGGTATTGAGAAATTACACAATAGTCAATACAAAGAAGAAAGTAGTAATAAAATGAGGAGTTTGAGGTAATCAGTCCTCGGCCTGATTTTATTACTACTTTCTTCTTGTATTGAGATGGCCACGTGTGGCAACTTTCAATAAAGATACCCAAGTTGCATATGTGTCTAATTTAACAACTTGTCGGTTCTCTGAACCATTCATCTACAACTTATATAGTCAGGAGTAACTGAATAATTTACAAACTCTTTTTTTTCAAGAAGGCAGACTCCTTTGCTGCCTTAAATAACTCAGAGGCAAGAGTGTAATTGTAAGTGTTGGTGCAGTGAATAGAGCCGGGTCACCAAGCCAAGTTTATTTCCACTACTAATTTAGTTTTACTGGTCGGAGGTGAGAAACACTGGTTATCAGTGGTTCTATATTATAAGAGTTCATGGAAGAACAAAATATGTATAATTTGTTATGGATAGTCACATCTTCACGCTGAGTTATGTACATTACAAGCATAACAAATGGGTTTACTGGCCCTTGCTAAGCCGGGTCTACACACACCCAACCATTACCACTCTTGTATCCGTCTAACCAGAAGATAAAAAAAACCCATGAAATATGTTTCTGAGCAGCAGATAATCAGTATAAAGATGTTTTCAACCCGTCGAGCACAACCCATTACATTCTGATGAAGACCTTGTCCCTTAGCCATATCAGGATCAAATACTGCATAATAAATCACTCCCTACCCTCTTGACCTTATTAAGCAGGTGACGATCCCTCCTTACATTGACGACCAATACCTAGTGGCCACCTTTGGTATTCATGGTTTGCGATAAGCTGTTAACTAGGAGCACAGCCTGGGGTTAAACTAATTGGTCGACATCACCGGAGACTTGCTTAGATAAGGTGAGGAATGTTTGTGTTTATTGTCCAACACAAACTATCGCGGTATTCGCAGCAACGAGCTAATCTTTACAGTGATTCGAGGCACTATGAGGCTATTAAATCAGTCATTATTTAGTAGCTATAAAACAGAAATCTTATCAAGAGTCGTAAAAGTGTCAAATTTCGATCTTCAACTCCAGGACCACAAGGTCGAGTGTAAAGCTGTGAGAGTAGAGGTTGTAAACGTGATAAGAGAGATGGGAATCTCATTTACAGAGCGCAATCCTAAACTTACCATCATTTCGCGTCTTGCCACACGTTACAACATTACTCTTAGCCTGAAGGTTCTGTGAAAGTATTACAGAAATAAATAATACAATAAAACATCACTGTCTTAGCTTCCTGGTAAGACATTTTCTTAACACTGCAGCTAGTTACATGAGAACGCCTGTAGTAATATTTTTCACTTTATAGCCGGCTGTATTAGAACGCTTGAAGAAAATATATTCTCACTATATTGGGCCACATAAGAACTTGTGCAGAACTCTGACGCAATGTATAAAACCCAGTATTTTGTCTGCTGGTGTAAATTACTCGATAAGAATGAACATTAGGCTGGCAATATGCAACATCATAGTAACAGTTCCACTTTCTCCTTCGGGGATGCGATCTATGTCTCAGCAGGAGCTAGGTATCAATGGTTCGTTACGTCACAAGAGGGAGGTGTTGGTTGTCACTCCAAGTGCGTGGAGGGTCAGACCCCAGCAGGAGGGCCATGGCCTCGGTTTCAGACATGGGTGACAGGTACGAGAACGACTCCAGGTTGTCGTGGTACATGTCAGAAGTCGAAGGATTGCAAAGCAGTGACACGTAGTCGGATTCTTGGCTTACATACGCAGGAGGTTGCTGGATTTTATCTGGGATTGAGGGGTACTGCGTAATATGGGCCTGTTTAGGAGTTTCTCCTAGGATACTTGATAGGATCCAGGAGCAGGTGTCCTGGTGGGCGTTGCCATCGAGGATATCCTGAAGTGATCTGATGTAAGCGGACGCCAGTCTCAGCGTGGTGATCTTAGTCATGTCCGACGCCGCGCGACTACTACACACCCAGGAAGGCAAGACGCCGCGCAGGCTCTCGAAGGCCGTGTTAATTTGCCGCATGCGATACCTCTCCCTGGCGTTGGCGGTCTTCCTGCGGTACCTGGAGAGCGGCGGCGGCCGTGGTTTGTGTCTCAGGGAGTCCTGGAGACACCACTCACTGTCGGAACGACGCCGGGACTGGATAGACCGAGGTCTCAGCTGGTACTTGCCACCGGAACCTCCCGCAGGATTCGCGTCGCACCTGATGGCGTCGTTGCACCTTAGGGGTGGCATCGTTACACCTAGTAGTAGCATCGACACACCTACTAGTGGCGTCACAACTGGTGGTATCACACCTAGCGGTGACGCTTGCCACACCACTGGTGTTACTGTTGCTAGCATTGTTGTTATTATCCACCAGTTCCTTCACATTCCGTCTTTCACCACCTACACTCAATGGATCTTCCATTTTTGCCCTTTTTATGTTCGTAATCATTTTCTCTGCAGCTGTTGGTTTTCAATTTCAATTTTTTTTCACACACTCGCAATAACAAAAGAAATCATATCCTTGAGTTCTGATGCTGACGAAGTTTATTTCCTTTTCGTCAATCTGAAAGAAGAAGAAATCACATACTATCTACTTGTATTAACAATGGATGTTTATTCCTTCAAAAAAAGGGCTAATTAAAAACAAAAAAATCAAATAATTCATTATTTTCAAGCTAAAATCGAATTAGTTTTAGGGAAAAAAAATGTTCATGGCGAAGAAAATGACAACACAGTAACCAACTCTTTACAGAAGAGGGCGAAACGCTCACCTGAATCGGATGAGTGGAAGGGAGGGTGAGGAGAGAGAGAGGGAGAGAACACACCAACTCCGTCAGAACACCACCACTGCTGGCAGCCTACTGATACTGATCCCTCCCACCCACTCCAGCGTCTCCCTCGACCCCGTCAGTACTTCTACGTACCCATCTTGCCTATGGACTTTCTATGAGTAAATGACGGATTTTCTTTGACATGGATGGGCATTTTAACACCTTGGGTGCCTAACTGAGATGGCCTTCGAGTGGCATGATGAGTTTAGAGCTGGGTATTGTGGGTATGTGATAACAGATTTGCTCAGGTGTGTCGCCTCACTACGGCCTTGAGAATGTCGCAGGTCCGCCGATGAAAGCTGTGCTCAGGTGTTACCTAAGTTCAGGCATACGCACGTTGTATAGTCAGCCATACACACGTTGGCTAGTCAGCCATACACACGTTGGCTAGTCAGCCATACACACGTTGTATAGTCAGCCATACACACGTTGTATAGTCAGCCATACACACGTTGTATAGTCAGCCATACACACGTTGTATAGTCAGCCATACACACGTTGTATAGTCAGCCATACACACGTTGGCTAGTCAGCCATACACACGTTGTATAGTCAGCCATACACACGCGTGGTGTATCTTTTGTTGAGGATTTGCAGAGTGTATGTCCTTTTATGTATCACCTTCAGAAACAGTTTCAGTGGAGAGGAAAAAAATATTGGTGGGTCATTTAGGTCAGTTTAATAAGGGGGGAAATATGTTGCTTGTAATGTGTAATTGTCATTTAAAAAGTAATATTTTTTAGCGCACACAAGAGCTTATCTTGTAGTGGTATCAAGAGTTTGCTTGTTTTTTTCTGTTTCTAGCTCAAACACACACACACCACACTCACACACACACACTCACACACACCTGAGCGCATTCGTGTGCTTACACACATATCTTCCTCTGAAGATGTGTGTGTAAGTACACATATATGTCGTGCCGAATAGGTAAAACTTGTGATTTTGGCTTAAATAACAACGCTTTTCTTGCCAAATAATGCAAGCGAAAATTTGTGCATGCAAAAATCATTCTAAATGTAACGAAAAAAAATATTTCATTGTGTTAGTTTATTAAATTATTGTAAATTTATCTAAAATATATTTAGTTGGATGAGGCTAAATTAAATTGCGCTTGTTATAATAAGGTTAGGTAAGTTTCCTAAGGTTCTTTTGGTACAAAATTTTTAATTTTTACATTAAGATAAATGAAAAAAATATCTTTAAACGTATAAGAGAAAATTTTAGAAAGGACTTAATTTTAAATGAGTTCTTTCTAATCGGCCAGTTTTTTCCGGGCCAATTACATATATATATATATACATACATGGTAGTAGGTTGGTAGACAGCAACCAACCAGGGAGGTACTACCGTCCTGCCAAGTGAGTGTAAAACAGAAGCCTGTAATTGTTTTACATGATGGTAGGATTGCTGGTGTTCTTTTTTGTCTCATAAACATGCTGGATAACAGGTATATCTTGCTACTTCTACTTACATTTAGGTCACACCATTCAGGCATGCACATGCATGTATATATATATATATATATATATATATATATATATATATATATATATATATTTCTTTTTTCTTAATCATTCTTGTTCTTCTTTATTTCGTCTATTCTCCATGGGGAAGTGGAAAAAAATCTTTCCTCCGTAAGCCATGCGTGTCGTATGAGGCGACTAAAATGCCGGGAGCAATGGGCTAGTAACCCCTTCTCCTGTAGAAAATACTAAAAAAGTGAAGAAGAAAAACTTTATAAACATAGGATGCTTGAATGTGCGTGGATGTAGTGCGGATGATAAGAAAGTGATGATTGCTAATGATTGCTAACTCTGAGTGAAACAAAGCTGAAGGGGGTAGGTGAGTTTCTGTGGGGAGAAATAAATAGGATTAAGTCAGGAGTATCTGAGAGAGTTGGAGCTAAGGAAGGGGTAGCAATAATGTTGAAGGATCAGTTATGGAAGGAGAAGAGGGGAATATAAATATATAAATTCAAGGATTATGTGGATTAAAATAAGGGTCGGATGCGAAAAGTGGGTCATAATAAGTGTGTTTGCACCTGGAGAAGAGATTAGTGTAGAGAGGAGAGAGGAGAAAAGGAGGAGAAGAGAAGAAGAGAGAGAAGAGAGAGAGAAGAAGAAGAGAGAGAGAGAAGAAGGAAGATAGATGAGATAGAGAGAGAGAAGAAGAGAGAGAGAGAGAGAGAGAGAGAGAGAGAGAGATTTTGGGAGATGTTAGGCGAGTGTGTAGGAACTTTTGAACCAAGTGAGAGAGTAAGTGGTAGGGGACCTAAATGCTAAAGTACTAGAAACATTTAAAGAGGGTGTGGTAGGTACGTTTGGGGTGCCAGGTGTAAATGATAATGGGGGCCCTTTGATTGAACTTTGTATAGAAAGGAGTTTGGTTATAGGTAATACATATTTTAAAAAAAGAGGATAAATAAGTATACAAGATATGATGAAGAGCGTAATGACAGTAATTTGTTGGACTACGTATTGGTAGACTTCAAGATGTACATGTTTATAGAGGAGCCACAGATATTTCAGATCACTTTTTAGTTGTAGCTACAGCGAGAGTATAAGGTAGATGGGATACAAGGAAAATGGAAGCAGCAGGTAAGAGAGAGGTGAAGGTTTATAAGCTAAAGGGGGAGGCAGTTAAGGTAAGATATAAACAACTATTGGAGGATAGATGGGCTAATGAGAGTATAGGCAATGGGGTTGAAGATGTATAGGGTAGGTTTATGAATATAGTATTAGAGTGTTCAGCATAAGTTTGTGGTTACAGGAAAGTGGGTGCGGGAGGGAAGAAGAGTGATTGGTGGAATGATGATGTAAAGAGATTAGTAAGAGAGAAAAAGTTAGCATATGAGAGGTATATATATATATATATATATATATATATATATATATTGAAAAAATACAAATAGGAAATAAAACCTGAGGGCTTTCATGTGCTTACAAACATATCTTCGGAGAATAGGAAGAAGAGGCAAGAGAAGCACATTTTTCGTTAAACCCTGAGGGGACACCTCACTCAGAGAAGGTGACAACACCTCACACAAATTGGTCCTGCAGAAATCTAAACCACGTATACGTTTGTCCAACGTCAAATTAAATTGTATGCCTGACAAAAAAAACTTTTTGTGAAAAAAAAAGTTTACCTTTAAGAATATGAACAATAATACGGACCATAAAATTGCCAAGTTCATACATTCCAGAATACAACATGTTTGATAAGAAATAATTCCACAGTATTTTTCCGAACTGTAAAATTTACAGGGAAGTAATTCTTTATCATTAATGCCAAATAATATAAATGCATATACATGTATAGGTACGTATCCCACCGAGGCAAGGTGACCCTAAAAAGAAAAAAACGCAAAGTTTTTCTTCTTTTTACATTTAATAACTTACACTGGAGAAGGGGTTACTAGCCCCTTGCTCACTTCAGTGAACAAACAAAAGAATGGATGAGGACTTAAACTGTGTGGTCATGCATATATCAGTCCCAACTCTGGACCTGCTATATGCCTTTTCTCTTTACTGACAGTCGTTCACATATTGTTATATTTAGCTCCTAAAAAAATGGATGAAATTGCCTCATTTACATTATTTTTCCACTTTAAATTAACAAACTGAAAGCTGATTTTCTGGCTCAGCTGAAGACAAAGCCACTCCTGTCTCAATTATATTAAAATCCTCTCTACCCCTTCCAGGAAGTAACCCACGGAGATCGACTAACACCCGTATATGTTTATATGGGTGTTAGTGCAAGTAGGCTTGATTAATCATCTCATTTTTACCATGATTGAACCCGGATCTTTCGAGTGTGAGCCGATGCCGATGCTACTTTCTTCACCTTTCGCTAAATATCTGGTTTGTTAGTGATCAGCATTACAGAGTATGTTTTGTACTTTCTTTGCAAACAAAAAGAATCAAGACTGAGTGCTGGAATTTCTGTTCCACGAATCAGTGTTCCAGTGTAGTTATAAGAAGCAACGTTTCAGTAAAGTTGCATAGAGCAGTGTTTCAGTGTAGCTGCAAGAATCAGTGTTTCAGTGTAGTTAGAGATTCCTTGTTTCTTGTTTGAGCATTATTCCATAAAGGTCCCTTTTGAGGAAGTCTTGGCAGACACTGAATGCACTTCGAAATGATATATTTTAGATTCTAATACACCAGTGCATACACATAGAGAGTGCACATAGACAGGAGAACATATTCCCCCATAAGATAAGCAATTTATCGTGCACTTATGGAAGCAGTCTAATGTAGTGACGAATAGCATAGTGCATTGTTGTATGTGGCTGGAGCTCCAGGAGGGAGGAGGGTAGATGGTGTACTCTACACTTTATGTCTCGTAAGTTTTGTCGCTGTGTTATAGTCGCGTTCAAAATATATTGCCTCTAATTTTCTTCATAAACAAGTAAGTAAACTCTTTCTGTTTGTCGGTTCGGTCTTTTTCTCTCTTCCTCTTTCTTTTGTTTCACACAGAGCTTTACAAGGTTAGGTTAAGGTTCCTAACTTTATTTACACGTTAACAACAGTTAACAAGCTAAGAGCTGTTACCTATATAAGCTCATTTGAAAGAAGCTTCCATCCTCTCTCTCTCTCTTCCAATATCCCATTCTCTGTTTCTCTTATCCATCTATGCAACCATTTATTTCTCGCTCGTCTTACCAATTCAGATATTCATCCCAGTGAGCTCTCCCGCGTCTACTACTTTCACAGTCGGCACTAACACCCTTACTCATTCCTGCCTTAGGTACTATATTTTACTTTCACCTGTGATAATACAGTGATACTTAATTAGCAGACCTGGCGAGGGTCCGCACCTGCTCGTGTGAAGGATCAAAGGACCAGTTCCGTCAGAAGAATAGGCAGAAATGGTACAGGAACTCAGCTGTCCGATAAACTATCCGTTACTCGCGGTCGGACCGATATTTAGGACGCGTTCGTAATCGTAATGTGTATTGTGGGCGGGTATAATTGGTTTTCAGCGCCTGGCGTTGCATGCTGAGGGGAGATTTGCATGCTCTAAAATAACCATCCCACTGATTATCCCCGTTCTTTTGATCTTGATTGGGAGGCCCCACTCTCAGCTCAACCCCCCCGAGATTTTAACATTAAACCCTTCGATATCAAATTGAACTAGAGTTCAAATCAACTGCAGCGTCTTAGGATGGAGAAGGAGGGAGACAATGTAATATATGGCGCCAGCAATTCTCGCTAACGAGTGTTTGTTAAGAGGATATACACACAGTGCGAGTTGTAACATCTCCATCGTGTATCTGCTGACAATATGGGAAGTCTTGGAAAGTGATTTGCATTTGTATTGATCCGTGAGGAGAGTTATTGCTCGCTAAATTACCTGTGCCATGATTTAACGTGTTGAGTGACGTTTTTAGAGCTGACCCAACCGTTATAGCACGCATATTACCTTGCATAATTTTAACGCATACTTTGACTGGGGATTTTTTTTTTTTATAACCAACTCCAAGCATATTATTTGGTAGTTTACAAACCGGTAAAAAAAAAAATTAGGAGTGCAGATTATATTTATCAAAAAAATATGTACAGTTCTTTATATAGCATTGACAAGGTGGTACTTCTGGTAATTTTAATGACAAAAGTGCTGTATATACGAAGTTTATTGATATCTCTTCATCAGTTGAGGCAAATAAATTACCATGGTGATAAGCTGGATGGACATACACACACACACACACACACACACACAGTCGTAGGTGTCCTTGTATACAGACGATGTAAAATTGATGAGAAGAATAAAGCGGACTGAAACAGACTGCAGGACTGGTCAAACAAGTAGATGTTGGACGATAATCCAAAGAAGTGCAAAGTCATGCAAATCCGTCAATGTAAGGGAAGACCGGCAAGGAAGTACAATTTGGAAAGAAAGATTTTACAAATACTGATGAAGCAAGAGAACCTGGGAGTAAACACCACACCGAACATATTTTCAGAATTGTGCATCAAACTGGTCACGTTGGCGGTTAGTATGAGAAATGGATGAACCACAAAACAGTCTAAAAAAAAAAAAGAAAGTCTCAAGTCGCTCTGAAAGAAAGTCTCAAGTCGAAATATGCAATAAAGGATTTTTTTCCATGTTTATAGTGAAATTCCAGGCGATTTCGTGATTTATCACCTTATCAAGGCATGGCAAAAATAATTAGGAGAACAGAATGTGAGAAACCACGAAAGTTCTTGGAATTTCACTAAATTTTTCACTGTGGTTATTTTGCATATTGTGATATTAATACACTTCTCACTGTCGCTAACAGTATTTGATATGTTAAGAGTGTTTCACTGGTAGATAGGTAAGTAGGTAGGTAGGTAGGTAGGTCGGTCGGTAGGTAGGTAGGTAGGTCGGTAGGTAGGTAGGTCAGTAGGTAAGTAGGTAGGTCGGTAAGTAGGTAGGTAGGTCGGTAGGTAGGTAGGTAGGTAGGTAGGTAGGTAGGTAGGTAGGTAGGTAGGTAGGTAGGTAGGTAGTTAGGTAGGTCGGTAGGTACGTAGTAGGGGGAGGTAACCTTGTAATTCTTGATAGGTAGGCCGATCTCTTCTTTAGTTTACTCTGATCACCTGTTTACTCGGATCTTGTTGAATATATAACAATGTTTCAATAATTAAAGGAACTTCCTACAAAGAAGAGTTTAGAAAGTTATACATAACGTATGACAGAAGAGTCCTCGAGTACTCAGCACCAACATAGAGCCAACACTTATTACAGCATGTTCAGAATATTATATAAGGCTTGCAACCAGACTGGTCCAGGAGCTAAAGATGATGCACCGTGAGGAGAAATTCGAGGAATTGGACTTTAAGCCCTTGGAAGAGAGGGGGACTAGGAGAGACATGATTACTACGTGTATAATACTAGGATGAATAGACAGGAGTGAATGTTTAAGGAAGAGAAGTAATTTTGAGGTTTTTAGACTCTCAGTCTTGAGAGTTGGTCAGCTCCTTCGTGTTGATCATTCTCTTTAAGCGTCTCCAATATTTTGGTTACCAATGCATTCGACTGAAGAAGCCTGCTGCGCAGACGAAAAGTTTCACAGAAATAGCGATATGAAAGCTGATCGGTATTGCACTCTATGCAACAAGACTGATTGCAATAAGATTGCAATAAGATATCGAACCCAGATGAAGACTGATCACAGGCAAATAAGCCACATAGATGGTAGGAAATATTTCTTCAGTTTAAGCATGAAAGAGAATTGGAATGAATCCGATTAGGAAATGACAGAGGCAGCAGCCTCCATTCATAGTTTCAAGATAAGGTACGACAGGGTTTGTGTGGATACAAACCCAGGATGCTTGTCTACGAAGAGGTGAAATATGGATATTAGCCATGCCTCGACCCCCCCTCCCCTCCTTCCCTCTCATACACGACTCGACGAGTGTAAACACAGAATTCGCCTGTGCCGTGACCCGGGAGTCGAACCCAGGCTCCACAGCTGCCACAATGGCGTGTTTACTTACAGAGCCAAGTGGGTCAATGGTACGCATGGTAAGAGTGAGTCATGAGTAAGTCACCTTGAGACTCCTTTACCTGTACTCTTAGCTCAGATGCTTGGAAGACGCAGGGGTGCCAGCCAGACTGACGCTAGGGTGCCAGCCAGGCTGACGCTAGGGTGCCAGCCAGGCTGATGCTGGGTACTAAAATGACTCACAGGTGTAATGATGACGCACAGGTGCCAGGATGACGCACTGGTACCAGGATGGCTCACAGGTGCCATAATGACGCAGGGGTGCCAGGATGACGCAGGGTGCGAGGATGACACAGGGGTGCCAGGGTGTCGCACGGATGCTAAAATGAGGAAGGGGCGCCGGGAAGAGTAACTCACCCACAGTATTAGAAAGAGTGCCATACACATAGTATGACCGGGTGTCTGGAAGAGTGACACACACACGGGGTGACTGGAAGGGTGACACACACACAGGGTATCTGGAAGGGTTACACATACACACACATACAAATACACACAGGGTATCTGGAAGGGTGACACACACACACAGGGTATCTGGGTCTACCTGCCTACCTGGAGGGCATTCTGGGGATCAACGCCCCCGCAGCCCGGTCCATGACCAGGCCTCCTGGTGGTTCAGGGCATGATCAATGAGGCTGTTACTGCTGGCCGCACGTAGTCCAACGTACGAACCACAGCCCGGCTGATCTATCACTGACTTTAGGTATCTGTCCAGCTCCCTCTTGAAGACAACCAGAGGTCTATTGGTAATTCCCCTTATGGCTAGTGGGAGACTGTTGAACAGTCTTGGGCCCCGGACACTTATTGTGTTTTCTCTTAGTGTACCAGTGGCGCCACTACTTTTCATTGGGGGTATGTTACATCGCCTGCCTAGTCTTTTGCTTTCGTAGGGAGTGATTTTTGTGTGCAGGTTAGGGACCAGTCCCTCCAGAATCTTCCAGGTGTAGATTATGATGTACCTCTCTCGCCTGCGCTCCATTGAGTACAAGTCAAGTGCTTCCAGGCGTTCCCAGTAGTTAAGGTGTTTGATGGAACTTATACGTGCAGTAAAGATTCTCTGTACATTCACACACATACACACACACACGCACGCGCACACACACACACACACACACACACACACACACACACACACAGCCTCCAGTGGCCTAGTGGGTAAAGCTCTTGCTTCACGCACGGAGGGGCCGGGTTCAATTCCCGGTGGGGCAGAAACATTTCGAAGTGTTTCCTTACATACACATACACACACACATATATACAACAGGCCTAGTGTCTAATTGACATGTGCCTAGGACAAAATGGTAACTAACACACACACACACACACACACAGGGGTGTCTAGAAGAGTGGCACACACACACATAGAGTGTCTGGAAGGGTGCCACACACACACAGGGTGTTTGGACGAGTGCCACACACACAGGAGTCTGGAAGGGTGCCACACACACAGGGTGTCTGGAAGGGTGCCACACACACACACAGGGTGTTTGGAAGGGTGCCACACACACGGGGTGACTGGAAGGGTGCCACACACACACACAGGGTATCTGGAAGGATGCCACACACACAGGGTGTCTGGAAGAGTGCCACACACACACAGGGTGTCTGGAAGGGTGCCACACATACGGGTTGAGTGGAAGAGTATACCCCAGACATACACACACGGTGCCTAGAGAGAGAGAGAGAGTAAAATATAACCGGTCAATAAAACAAAGGAATGTTAACTGGTCTGCTGATAAGATAACCTTCGTTGACAAATGAGCCAAGAATATGAACGTTATCTTAGAGTGAAGAATGATGATGTTCTGTGTCGCTGTATGTGCGGCATCGAATGTTCCCTGTCGTTCACTTGGTGTTTTTCTCCGTTCCCTATCGTTCAGTCTAAAGTCCGTTCCCGTTCCCTGTCACTCAGTCTAAAGTCCATTCCCGTTCCTTGTCGTTCAGTCTTAAGTCTCACTCCTTCAATTGTTGTCTATTTCAAGTCTCTTCATCTGCTTTGACCTGAGTAGGTGACCTGCTGGGTTTGAAGCCTATCTACTACACTAGGATCATAAAGACTGCCTATCAAATTGTATATCTCCACTCAAGCAAACTGATAAAGGGCGTAAAGCTTCCAGTGTATGTACACTAAGAGAAATACACACACACCTCTCGTGGTATTCATACTCGTAGATACTCACCTCTCGGTGTATATACACTGAAATACACACTTCTCGGTGTATGTACACTGAGATACACACCCCTCGGTGTTTATACAGAGATACACACCCCTCGGTGTACACAATCTACCAGTTCTGGAGAAACTGTATACCAAGATTCGAAACATATTTATGTCCTCTCGTAAAAAAAACAAAGATTATTAAAAAAAAAACTGCTGTATGTAGGTAGACAATTTATTTTTAGCTACTCGCTGTTTTTTTGTGTGTGTGGGGGCGAACAATTTCGATTTTAAGCGCTACTTACTGAAAAAAAATCTACAATGTTGTATAGAATTTAGGAATCTTCTTCCACGCTTTTGTCGATGTAAAGAGAACTCAAAGTAGTATATATATTTTGTTTTTAAGGATTTATTATATACATTTTAAATCCATATTTCGTGAACCTCTCGGGTTATTCTAATTCAGCAAAGAAATTAATAATCTTCCTAATCACCCCAGATGATGCAAGTCACCGTCCGAGTCACCTAATTCGCTAATCAGCACACCTTAACGTCTTAGCAAAATTAAAATTGCACCTAGATAGCCAATTATTGATAATAATAATCAGTTAAATGTGACGCCAAATCTTCCGAGATGTTGTTAAGTGTTCCGTAATCTCACTGTTGTAAGTTTAAGGGTCGAAGGCCAAGCATTCAGCGGAGTGGAATTAAGATCGCTAAGATACTACACAAAC
Organism: Cherax destructor; assembly: GCA_009830355.1. Taxonomy (NCBI): domain Eukaryota; kingdom Metazoa; phylum Arthropoda; class Malacostraca; order Decapoda; family Parastacidae; genus Cherax; species Cherax destructor. Next base: position 459,230 of record WNWK01000456.1, read on the forward strand.
ACACTACCTCCATGATAATATTCCTCAGGCAGCCTCAAGCTTCTCCAAAGACTGGCGTGTCATATTTCCAGCCTCTCTTATGTCTCGTAAAATCTCAAGATATATTATCCGCTAAACAAGCAATGAAGTTGATTCGTTGGCGTTCAAGGTCGCTGGGGCAAATTTTCGTGTCCAGTTACTCGAAAAGTTTCAGCGCTGGTGCTACCTTCCTCTAGTGTGTGTTGCTTGATTATTGGGGTTTAGTGCCTGTCGACTGCACGAGGGTCGTTAAGGCTTGGTATAACCTGTTCATTACAAGTTAAGAATACTGGAAGCCCTAGAACACGAGTTGAATTCTCAGCATATTTACACTAAGAGACATATACTACCTCGAGGTGTATATAGACTGTGTGTGTACTCACCTATTTGTGGTTGCAGGAGTCGATTCATAGCTCCTGGCCTCGCCTCTTCACTGATCGCTGCTAGGTCCTCTCTCTCCCTGCTCCATGAGCTTTATCATACCTCGTCTTAAAACTATGTATGGTTCCTACCTCCACTACGTCACATTCTAGGCTATTCCACTTCCTGACAACTTTATGACTGAAGAAATACTTCCTAACATCCCTTTACCTCATCGGAGTCTTCACCTTCTAATTGTGTCCCCTTGTTTCTGTGTCCCATCTCTGGAACATGCTGTCTTTGTCCACCTTGTCAATTCTTTGCAGTATTTTATATGTCGTTATCATGTCTTCCCTAACCCTCCTGTCCTCCAGTGTCGTCAGGCCGATTTCCCTTAACTTTTCTTCGTAGGACAATCCCCTTAGCTCTGGGACTAATCTTGTTGCAAACCTTTGCACTTTCTCTAATTTCTTGACGTGCTTGACCGGGTGTGGATTCGAAACTGGTGCTGCATACTCCAGTATGGGCTTGACGTACACTGTGTACAGTCTTGAACGATTCCTTATTGAGGTATCGGAACGCTATTCTTAGGTGCCCATATGCTGCAGAAGTTCTCTGGTTGATATGCGCCTCAGATGTGCTTGTTATTATACTCGCCCCAAGATCTTTTTCCTTGAGTGAGGTTTGCAGTCTTTGACCACCTAGACTATACTCTGTCTGTGATCTTTTTTGCCCTTCCCCGATCTTCATGGCTCTGCATTTGGCAGGGTTAAATTCAAGGTGCCAGTTGCTGGACCAAGCCTGGCTACCTGTAGTCCTGCCTGATCATCATCCAGTTTAATTCTCCTCATTAACTTCACATCATCTGCAAACAGGGACACTTCTGAGTGTATCCCTTCCGTCATGTCATTCACATATACCAAAAACAGCACAGGTCCTAGGACTGACCCCTGTGGAACCCCGCTCGTCACAGGCTCCCACTCTGATATATCGTCAAGTACCATAATTCGTTGTTGCCTCCCTGTCAGATATTCTCTGATCCATTGCAGGGCCTTTCCTGTTATGCATACCTGATCCTCTAGCTTTTGCATTAACCTCTTGAGAAACTGTGTCGAAGGCCTTCTTGCAGTCCAAGAAAATGCAATCTATCTACCCCTCTCTCTCGTGTCGTACTTCCGTTACCTTGTCATAAAACACCAGTAGGTTTGTGACACAGGATTTGCCTTCTCTGAAACCGTGCTGGTTGTCGTTTATATATTTGTGTCTTTCTAGGTGCTCCACCACTCTCCTCCTGATAATCTTCTCCATGACTATGCATACTATACACGTCAGTGACGCTGATCTGTAGTTTAATGCCTCGTGTCTGCCTCCTTTCTTAAAAATTGGGATTATATTTGCCATCTTCCACGCCTCAGGTAGTTGCCCAGTTTCAATGGATGTGTTGAAGATTTTTGTTAGTGACACACACAGCATCTCTGCTCCCTCTGTGTGTGAGTGTGTATGTGTACTCACCTAATTGTACTCACCTAATTGTGGTTGCAGGGGTCGAGTCTCAGCTCCTGGCCCCGCCTCTTCGCTGTCCGCTACTGGGTCTCTGCTCTCCCTGCTCCATGAACTTTATCATACCTTGTCTTAAAACTATGTATGGTTCCCGCATCCACTATATCGTTCTCTAGACTATTCCACTTCCTAACTACTCTATGGCTGAAGAAGTGCTTCCTAACATCCCTTTGACTCATCTGAGTCTTCAGCTTCCAGTTGTGTCCCCTTGTGTATGTGTTCCCTCTCTGGAACATCCTGTCACTATCTACCTTGTCAATTCCCCGCAGTATTTTATATGTTGTTATCATGTCTCATCTAACCCTTCTGTCCTCCAGTGTTGTTAGTCCTATTTCCCTCAACCTTTCTTCATAGGACAGTCCCCTGAGTTGTGGAACTAGTCTTGTCGCAAACCTTTGCACTTTCTCTAATTTCTTGACATGCTTAACCAGGTGTGGGTTCCAGACTGGTGCTGTATACTCTAGTATGGGCCTGACGTACACGGTGTACAGTGTCGTGAACGATTCCTTGTTAAGGTAACGGAACGCTAATCTTAGGTTTGCCAGTCGCCCATATGCTGCCGCGGTTATCTGGTTGATGTGTGTTTGTGTGTGTGTGTGTGTGTGTGTGTGTGTGTGTGTGTGTGTGTCTTGATTTCAGGTTGTATTTCAGTGTTTCAGTTCAGTGTTGACTTTTTAAGTGTTTTATTTAAACGTTGCATTTCACTGGTGAATTTCAATGTTTCCTCTGCAGAAATGGCGAGTTTTCTATTTCTCCCGTAAATGCTGATTTTCGACGTTGCATTTCAATGGCCAGACGTAAATATTACATTTCAGTGTTGAATTCAGGTTACGAATTTTAATACTGAGAACTTCTTCGTCGCATTTCAACGGCGTAATTTCAACTTCCATTGCAATGCAGCATTTCACTCGTGAATTTCAATGTTCTAATTCAATGCTTACAAGCAATTTTGTCTTTCAATACCACAGTTCAATCTTCCATGCTAATGTTGCAATTCAACATTGCACTTAACGTTTATAACCAGCATTACAGGTGTTCGAAATACTGGTGATAAAATCCGTGGGTTTTCGGACTAACAAAGATCTAAATGGCTTTTACAAGTCATAAAGCCCATGGCTTTTATAACTAACAAATAAGTAAATTTACGAGACGAAATTTTGAAAAAAAAGCCTTATGCAGTAGTGGATAAATCAATCAGCTATAAATATATGTTCTACCATTGTTCTAGCAAGGTTCTTCTTTTGTTCTAGCAAGGTTCTACCATTGTTCTAGCAAGGTTCTTCTTTTGTTCTAGCAAGGTTCTATCATTGTTCTAGCAAGGTTCTACCATTGTTTTAGCAAGGTTCTACAATTGTTCTAGCAAGGTTCTACCATTGTTCTAGCAAGGTTCTTCTTTTGTTCTAGCAAGGTTCTACCATTGTTCTAGCAAGATTCTACCATTGTTCTACCAAGGTTCTAAAATTGTTCTAGCAAGGTTCTAAAATTGTTCTATCAAGGTTCTACCATTGTTCTATCAAGGTTCTACCATTGTTCTAGCAAGGTTCTACCATTGTTCTAGCAAGGTTTTACCATTGTTCTAGCAAGGTTCTACCATTGTTCTAGCAAGGTTTTACCATTGTTCTATCAAGGTTCTACCATTGTTCTATCAAGGTTCTACCATTGTTCTAGCAAGGTTCTACCATTGTTCTAGCAAGGTTTTACCATTGTTCTAGCAAGGTTCTACCATTATTCTAGCAAGGTTCTACCATTATTCTAGCAAGGTTCTACCATTGTTCTAGCAAGGTTCTACCATTGTTCTAGCAAGGTTCTACCATTGTTCTAGCAAGGTTCTACCATTGTTCTAGCAAGGTTCGTCTCTTGTTCTAACAAGGTTCTACCATTGTTCTAGCAAGGTTCTACCATTGTTCGATCAAGGTTCTACCATTGTTCTAGCAAAGTTCTACCATTGTTCTAGCAAGGTTCTACCATTGTTCTAGCAAGGTTCTACCATTGTTCTAGCAAGGTTCTACCATTGTTCTAGCAAGGTTCTACCATTGTTCTAGCAAGGTTCTACCATTGTTCTAGCAAGGTTCTACAATTGTTATAGCAAGGTTCTACCATTGTTCTAGCAAGGTTCTTCTTACAAGGTACTCACCCTTGTTCTTACAAGGTGCTCACCCTTGTTTTTACAAGGTCCCTTCACTTTTTCTTTCAATGTTCCACACTCATTCTTGGAAGGTTCTCCATACCTTTTCTTTCAAGCCTTGTTCTTACAGGATGCCCACACTTGTTCTTGCAAGACCCCCACAACTGTTCTTTCAAGATCCCCGCAGTTCCTTCACACACCCAGACCATCCAACTATCTCCTCCCAACATCTGGATAAAACTCTCCACCTTCCGACAATGAGGTTCCTTGTTTCCCATTGTGTATCCATCGTCTTTCTTGAAAGATCCGTCATTGGAAAGTCTTGGGCGTAAAAAAAAATTCCATTGTCAGCAGGCATATCATCAAGCACATCGAAAACAATGGACCCTCACATGGATTGGCATTGTACATCTCTTCACGGCCGCTTTCTTTTATCACTCATTATGATAACTAGCACAATGGAGCGGTCAGTCGTGTACCAGAACTTCGGTACGTTTTTGAAGCTCTTTTGATGGGTCATTCTCATCTCTGTTGCCTGCGTTATTCTTGTCTGTCTGGGTCTTGTATATTGAACCACTGTAAGCGGTGATGCTGGGAAGCTGTGTTTATGCAAAGGTATCGAATCACTTTATACGGAGGCATCAGATCGACACATATACGAAAGTAACGTATATATGTATAGGAAGGTACACAGTAACTACGGTATAAACCTTGGTAATAGATACCGAAGTGATCAAGGTCCCAGAACCGAAAAGTTTTCTAATAAATATGTCCTAGTGTTTACTCAAGTGTCTTTCTAAATTACACAGTAACTATAAAATAATGCATGAGGACAGTGTATACAGAGGTATCGAATCACATTACATGGATGATCCTAACTCTTTGTTGTCTTGCTAAACAATCCTACGATCACAAACCTCCTGCAGCAGCTCACACAATCATCGTTCTTATACCTCCACCTGGATGTAATTACAGGAAAAAAATAATAAATTAAAATTCTCCGTGAAACTAAATAAATAATCATTTTTTTTTCTAGAATACCCGATACTGGTGAAGTTAATAGTTAATAAGAGATAAGGAGAAATTATTTACTTATTAGGTAACTAATATATATAGAATGAAAAAACTAACTAAAATCTTTCACTTTATGATTAGGAAAAAAAATTTCAGCATAAAAATTTATTAGAACATGATGATAGAGCAAATAAGAAGCGTCAACAAGATATCAAAACTTGCCTTACCAGCTAGACAAGATTTATACAGTAACAAAAAAATACGAAATTGGTAAAAAAAAAAAAAAATTGATGAAGGCGAGTAGTAAAGCTGGAGTACAAGCCGGACCTAAGATCCCAAGTAAAGATTTCACTTCGACCTTTACTGAACGGGAGAGTGACGGGAGGCGCAACCATCTAGATGCGCAATCGAGGGGGTGCTTGAAGCATCTAGTTGAGCAGGGATTGATTAGAAGCACTGTAATTATTTTCTCCCTGGGATTCGAAACTAATGCTTAGTGCCGTTGTTCATCCTCTGGACTACCACAGCGATGCAAAGAGCCACCGACTCTGACCACAGAGATAGCAGAGGCAAGACCTTTTTTTTGTTTTGGTCTCTTAAATCAAACCCAATTACAGAATAGAATAAAAAAAAAGGGGGTAACCTCAAACCACTACTGAAAAAAAAAAGATTTTCGATTTAGCTTTCAAACACATTCAGACGTTTTAAATTATTAAAGCATTTATATCTTATAGGTTTTAAATCTCTAGCCAGGCGACGTGTTATCATCCAAGAAATGGAAGATTGCTACATGATAATTTATGCCAGTAATTGGACCAAGAAGGTTAGCTGGAAGATGTTTGGGATAACGCCCGGGGGCTGGCGAATATCTGGCCATCTAGCCAGTAACTCACCGCCCAGATAGGAGCCAGGACCTGCTGGCTTCCACTCGTTACTCATCCGTCCCACCGAACGTGATGGTGTGGAAATGATGATTATAATGGGGTTTGATGGTGATAGGTGCCTGCCTTGTGCAGCTGAGTGTGAGGGTGATGGGTGCCTGACCTGAGCAGCTGAAGGTGATGGGATTCTGCTGAGCGTGATGGTGGCGAGACGAAGGTGGACTGTGCTGTCTTTAAGAGTTCTAAATGTGACGAGGGTTGAAGATTTGTGTTGAGTATGATGAATGTTGGGCTTAGTCAGTGTTTGTGGAGGATGTGTGCTGAGTGTATGAAGGATGCTGGGAATGAGATGTGGCGAGGTACAGGTATCACTCACACGAGACTCATCTCCAGCCTTGCCCAGGGATTACACCTTACTGTTATATACAAGTTCTCAAGGTCCTCAAGGTTGTCAAGGTGCCCCACCTGGCCCAACACTGTTAACAACTAGAAGACATCCCACACACACACACACACACACACACACACACACACACACACACACGCACACGCACACACACGCACACACACACACACACACACACACACATTTCTCCGTGGGTCCTTAGAGAGGGAGCAGAGATGTTGTGTGCCAGTAACAAAAATCTTCAACACTTCCATTGAAACTGGGCAACTACCTGAGGCGTGGAAGATGGCAAATGTAGTCCCAATTTTTTAGAAAGGAGACAGACACGAGGCATTAAACTACAGACCTGTGTCACTGACGTGTATAGTATGCAAAGTCATGGAGAAGATCATCAGAAGGAGAGTGGTGGAGCACCTAGAAAGACAAAAGCTTATAAACGACAACCAACACGGTTTCAGGGAAGGAAAATCCTGTGTCACAAACCTACTGGAGTTTTATGACAAGGTAACAGAAGTAAGACACGAGAGAGAGGGGTGGATAGATTGCATTTTCTTGGAGTGCAAGAAGGCGTTCGACACAGTTCCTCACAAGAGGTTAATGCAAAAGCTAGAGGATCAGGCACACGTAACAGGAAAGGCACTGCAATGGATCAGAGAATATCTGACAGGGAGGCAACAACGAGTCATGGTACGTGACGAGGTGTCAGAGTGGGCACCTGTGACGAGTGGGGTTCCACAAGGGTCAGTCCTAGGACCTGTACTGTTTTTGGTATAAGTGAATGACATAACGGAAGGGATAGACTCAGAAGTGTCCCTGTTTGCAGATGATGTGAAGTTAATGAGAAGAATTATAAACCAGTTGAGGATCAGGTAGGACTACAAAGAGACCTAGACAGGCTACAAGCCTGGTCCCGTAAATGGCTCCTTGAATTTAACCCTGCCAAATGTAAAGTCATGAAGATCGGGGAAGGGCAAAGAAGTCCGCAGACAGAGTATAATCTAGGTGGCCAAAGACTGCAAACCTCACTCAAGGAAAAAGATCTCGGGGTGAGTATAATACCGAGCACATCTCCCGAGGCACACATCAATCAGATAACTGCTGCAGCATACGGGCGGCTGGCAAACCTAAGAATAGCGTTCCAATACCTCACTAAGGAATCGTTCAAGACTCTGTACCACCATATACGTCAGGCCCATACTGGAGTATGCAGCACCAGTTTGGAACCCACACCTGGTCGGGAAATTAGAGAAAGTGCAAAGGTTTGCAACAAGACTAGTCCCAGAGCTAAGGAGATTGTCCTACGAAGAAAGGTTAAGGGAAACCGGCCTGACGACACTAGAGGACAGGAGGGTTAGGGGAGACATGATAACGACATATAAAATACTGCGAGGAATAGATAAGGTGGACAGAGACAAGATGTTCCAGAGATGGGACACAGAAACAAGGGGTCACAGTTGGAAGTTGAAGACTCCTATGAGTCAAAGGGATGTTAGGAAGTATTTCTTCAGTCATAGAGTTGTCAGGAAGTGGAATAGCCTAGAAAGTGACGTAGTGGAGGCAGGAACCATACATAGTTTTAAGACGAGGTTTGATAAAGCTCATGGAGCAGGGAGAGAGATGACCTAGTAGCAATCAGTGAAAAGGCGGGGCCAGGAACTATGACTCGACCCCTACAACCACAAATAGGTGAGTACACACACACACACACACACAAGGCTGGCTGGCATGGACACCATCTTTCTTACGAACATCTCCCCACTAACGATCAGTTATTCCTCAAACGACTCGCACTTCTAACTTGCTTTCACGGATAATCTAGAAACCAAGGAGGAGGAGGTGTTGATTCACCGGGAATTCTCCCGGCCCGGGTCTTTACCAGATGGCGACCCGGCTCCGGCTCCCTGGCGTGGGAGTATCAGGGACCTATGTCTCCCATGGGAGGGGATACCCCTCAGCGGTGGGACCAACTGGCCCCAGGCCTAGCCACATTCCCCACCTCTCTGGTCTGCCACCTTCCTTAACGGTAAGGGCAGGCTTACGAGCTGCAGATGGTAGCAAGCTCCAGCCTTGGCACCTACCCTGCCCTAGAAGGGCTGGGCATGGTGATTGACCCTAGAAACCAAGTTACCTAACCAATAGAAAACATGAGTAGCGTCGCTGGAGCGAGGACCTCCGGTAGCTTTAAAAAATAGATTGGACAAGATCATGACGCAATGTTCCCCATTTCCTATGTACTTATGAGTCCACACGATGATTTAACTTTACCACGTACCCTATATACACGTTGCTTAATATTTAATAAGCAATTCTGCACTTATAAATTTTCCTTTATAATTAAGCCATTGTTAAGACCCGACTTTGAAATGAGTCGAGGTAGGATAATAGCTCGTAAAAATTTTGTGAGAAGTTTTATCTTTACTCCCGTTGAACCTTAAGTGTGAAAAAGGTCCTCAGTGGAATATAACGTGCAAACACAAAAGGCTTCACAAGCAAAACTCATTATGTGAACGCACGCCTGAGTTCTCTTGACTCGGACCATAAAAGATCACTGCTACGTCGTATTGTGTATATGAGGAAGCACTAAAATCGGAGTGGGTCATACACCACCTGAGAGGGAAGTGAAAGGGAGGTAATCAAGTGTGATCCAATGACGAGGAGCGTTACTCCATTTCCTTGGATTAAGAGCCCTTCGCCAGCATCGAGGTGCTTTTTCCACCCTCTATCCCTAGGAGTGTGTGCTGCTTCAGGGCGGGTGGGATGGCCCCTGCTAGCCCTGCTAGCCCTACTAGCCCTTTAATCATACATGATTGCCTCCCATTCCTCCAGGCATTGTATGACCCCCCTACGGATTTAGCGCTTTTCCCGTGAATACGATAATTATGAGGAAGTTTTAAGTGCGCGACGAATTTCCTTTCGTGAGGTCGTTCGGACAACAAGAATTTCTTGCAAGCTGCTGGTTCTTCCACGTGAGAACACATTTACCTCCTGCGTTCATCTCTCTCTCTCTCTCTCTCTCTCTCTCTCTCTCCCAGCCATGTAAGATTCTGTTCCACATGTGTCTTACTCATCTGTTCGTCTGTACAATATAACATTAATTGAATGAGACGTCTAAGATTTGTATTTCGGCGTCCGCTCGTTGTTGCAAAATACAGTTGAGAACAAGTTACCAGTGTTTCCTTCTCCTTGTTTGTATACATGGCAAAGCTTCGTATGCAAGAGTCAGCAAGCTACTCCAAATTACCGGAACCTTGGCAATACCGCTGTTGGACAAACCTATCGTCGAGACCAACCATCAAGTTGAATTACCGCAGTACCTAACCTCTCGCACTGTCCTAACTTCTCGCACCTAACTTCTCCTCTAACTTGACCTCTTCTCGCACGTAGCTTCTTGTCGAGAACTTATTGAAGCCCCGAAAGAAAACAACGACTTTAATTAAATTACAATCACCCCCCTTTGTGACTGAGATTCGAGCCTGCACCATACCTGTCTGATCCCTACCAAGCAACTGAAGAGCAGTGACCAGACCCACTCAACAAGCTACTTAATTAGGATGGAGCGATGGTTTAACCTATCACATGCTACTCCATCCCCGGAGATGTATATGGCAAGGAAACACTTAAAACGAGTGACTAGTTATTTTTAAATTACCACAGAGGAAGACAAAAGACTGAAGAGCTTGGGCACATTCGTGTAATTGCCCTCACATCTTCAGGGAGACTAATAGGAAAGAGTAAAAGATACTAACATATAAGAAGAAAATGAGGTGCTTGAATAAACATACACTCCTCTAAAAAGGCTTAGTGAGCAGACTGACTTCAGACCTACTGCAGTGCCTCCTCGCCATTTAAAGAAGGAATTAGCGAGCAGGTCGGCTACAGTATTCACATACCAAGCTGACGCCTCGCTAAGACACGCAGGTTCACTGGAGTGCATTATTTTTGCCAAAGAGCATAACATCGTTTCTTAAAAAAAAAAAAATACTAATAATAATAATAATTAATACTAATAATAATTAATAATAATAATAATTAATAATAATAATAATATTAATAATAATAATAATAATAATAATAATAATAATAATAATAATAATTAATAATAATAATAATAATTAATAATAATAATAATTAATAATAATAATAATAATAATAATAATAATAATAATAATAATAATAATAATAATAATAAAAATTAATACTACTAATAAATAATAATAATAATAATAATAATTAATAATAATAATATGGTTTATTGTCCTTCAGATGACATGTGAAGAATGGGATGTATACACCTACAGGTGTATGTCTCTCACTCTCTATACACAGAGTTCAATCCACATTTTGAATAATAAAGTATTCTTGACTGGTGACGCATAGGTGACATGCATCCTTAATGACCCTGGTGTAGTCGATAGATTTCAATCAAACTGAAAAACCTTTAATCAACTTTTAATTAACCTTGATTAAAGGTTAATTAAAAGTTGATTTAAGGTTGATAAAACATTTATACAAACATTAATATAAACATTTTCAAACAGCATTGACAATATTGGTAGGTCTCTGACCCTTTGAGGGGGAGGGGGTGCCTTGACGCCGGTGAAGACCTCTTGATCCAAAGAACTGGAGCTACCCTCCCATAATAATATATATATATATATATATATATATATATATATATATATATATATATATATATATATATATATATATATATAACAATATATATATATATATTGATTTTCATTCCCCAAGAGTTTTGTGAATTATGGCTTCTCTAGATATTTTAATCATCATAATAATAATAATAATAATAATAATAATAATAATAACAATAATAATAATAATAATAATAATAATAATTTGCCTATTTTGAAAACGCTTGGAAAAATTCCTGATACTCCTCCAAGCATAAGACTTCCAGTAGAACAATAGAACTTCCAGTATTTTAATTTGTAATTATATTTATAAATCTTATTAACAGTTGTCTCTTCAGCCTGCCGCAGAGTAATTAAGTTTATTGAAAGTTGTTTGCAAGGAGGAGGTTGGGTAGGTTACATTAGACTATACAAGGGTAGAGTTGGGTAGGTTACATTAGACTATACAAGGGTAGAGTTGGGTTGGTTACATTAGACTATACAAGGGTAGAGTTGGGTAGGTTACATTAGACTATACAAGGGTAGAGTTGGGTAGGTTACATTAGACTATATAAGGGTAGAGTTGGGTAGGTTACATTAGACTATATAAGGGTAGAGTTGGGTAGGTTACATTAGAATATACAAGGGTAGAGTTGGGTAGGTTACTTTAGACTATATAAGGGTAGAGTTGGGTAGGTTACATTAGACTATATAAGGGTAGAGTTGGGTAGGTTACATTAGACTATACAAGGGTAGAGTAGGGTACGTTACATTAGACTATACAAGAGTAGAGTTGGGTAGGTTACATTAGACTATACAAGGGTAGAGTTGGGTAGGTTACATTAGACTATATTAGGGTAGAGTTGGGTAGGTTACATTAGACTATACAAGGGTAGAGTTGGGTTGGTTACATTAGACTATACAAGGGCAGAGTTGGGTAGGTTACATTAGACTATACAAGGGTAGAGTTGGGTAGGTTACATTAGACTATACAAGGGTAGAGTTGGGTAGGTTACATTAGACTATACAAGGGTAGAGTTGGGTAGGTTACATTAGAATATATAAGGGTAGAGTTGGGTAGGTTACATTAGACTATACAAGGGTAGAGTTGGGTAGGTTACATTAGACTATACAAGGGTAGAGTTGGGTAGGTTACATTAGACTATACAAGGGTAGAGTTGGGTAGGTTACATTAGACTATACAAGGGTAGAGTTGGGTAGGTTACATTAGACTATACAAGGGTAGAGTTGGGTAGGTTACATTAGACTATACAAGGGTAGAGTTGGGTAGGTTACATTAGACTATACAAGGGTAGAGTTGGGTAGGTTACATTAGACTATACAAGGGTAGAGTTGGGTAGGTTACATTAGACTATACAAGGGTAGAGTTGGGTAGGTTACATTAGACTATACAAGGGTAGAGTTGGGTAGGTTACATTAGACTATACAAGGGTAGAGTTGGGTAGGTTACATTAGACTATATAAGGGTAGAGTTGGGTAGGTTACATTAGACTATACAAGGGTAGAGTTGGGTAGGTTACATTAGACTATACAAGGGTAGAGTTGGGTAGGTTACATTAGAATATACAAGGGTAGAGTTGGGTAGGTTACATTAGACTATATAAGGGTAGAGTTGGGTAGGTTACATTAGACTATACAAGGGTAGAGTTGTGTAGGTTACATTAGACTATACAAGGGTAGAGTTGGGTAGGTTACATTAGACTATACAAGGGTAGAGTTGGGTAGGTTACATTAGACTATATAAGGGTAGAGTTGGGTAGGTTACATTAGACTATACAAGGGTAGAGTTGGGTTGGTTACATTAGACTATACAAGGGCAGAGTTGGGTAGGTTACATTAGACTATACAAGGGTAGAGTTGGGTAGGTTACATTAGACTATACAAGGGTAGAGTTGGGTAGGTTACATTAGACTATACAAGGGTAGAGTTGGGTAGGTTACATTAGACTATATAAGGGTAGAGTTGGGTAGGTTACATTAGACTATATAAGGGTAGAGTTGGGTAGGTTACATTAGACTACAAGGGTAGAGTTGGGTAGGTTACATTAGACTATACAAGGGTAGAGTTGGGTAGGGGACATTAGACTATACAAGGGTAGAGTTGGGTAGGTTACATTAGACTATATAAGGGTAGAGTTGGGTAGGTTACATTAGACTATACAAGGGTAGAGTTGGGTAGGTTACATTAGACTATACAAGGGTAGAGTTGATTAAGCCTGAAATATATTTCGTGGCAGATGGGAATGACTTGGAACAGGATATATACTCCATGATACTCCATGAGGTATACTACTCTTAGCGTATACGTGCTGACAGTTTACTTTAATCCCCATTTTAGGGATTAGATTTTTGTCTGCACCTTTAATGCCTCCTAGTGTAGTTGGTAGGCTAAAGAACCCATTAACCAAAAACGACTTGGAATCCTCTTAGGATAGCTTAGGAAATCCTTTTTTTATGAACCTAAGTATATATCTCAAAGAAGATTTCAAGTCTTTCCCATCTGTTACGAATTACATAAAGGTGGATCTAACCACAGATGAGCAAAATGAAAACAAAACGAAAGCATCACATCTGGCAAGGTGGCTCAATTTCTGTTTACCTTTGGGCAACATGATGCCATTGGTCAAATCGCCTCGGCCATTTATGCAAGTAAAATATATTTTTGTTTCCCAAGTCAAGCTTTCCCAAATCTATGAACCTTTTATTTGACCCCCCCCCCCAAAAAAAAAAAATATATATAGAGATTAAAACAAACGACTGGAATATCAAAAATATATTGCAGAGAGCAGTGATTGTCTTGAGCAGAGCGAAACGTCGCCGTGAGGCTTCTCTCCTAGGTACGGGTTTTCCGTAAATATTACAGATGCTGTGTGACCCCTACAGATTTAGCGCTACCCGATAAATGTCAAAATAATAATTTGCTGTTAGAGATAAATAAAATTCTGAATTCTGAATCAACATTTTACTCTTCTAGACATTTGTTGTTGTTGTTGTTGTTGTTGTTGTTGTTGTTGTTATATTCAAGTGCTTCACATATGTGCTTTGAGGAATGAGAGGTAATCGACTTTGTAAATCACTCTGTACAATGTTGATTGTAGAGGCTTTTAGAACCAGCACAGTTTACTGCGTACTGAGCTGTGCCTCTCGGTGTCTAGGAAGTATTACCCGTGTTTGGATAGAAAACTGGAAGGACTAAAAATATATATATAAGGATCAGAAAAGTATTAAGTGGGATGGACATCCAGCATAGTTTTAATTTTAATCTGTGTAGAGCCAGATGCCCACATTGTGCCAGAGATGATGACCGGCTTCCATTTGAGCCGTTGAAGCAAATGTCCGAAATTTGATGTTCAGTTTGTAATATAAATATGGATTTTGTTGTATTTTCTGTAAACAAATAACAACTTACAGGATAAAAATAATATTAAAGTATGTGTTTCATCAATCCACAAATAATATTTTGATACAAACATCAATCTTTTTGAGAGAACTCCAGGGACGAAACTCTCCCAACAGTGATTTGTTGCCTGTTGATGAATACTCTAAGTTCCTACAGTTTATTGATAATGTGTTGCATATCAAGGTATCACCAGCCTATTCTAATATTTACATTCCTTTTCCGATTCATTTATATAGCGTGTGTTCTTTCCTTTTAAAAAAAAAAGTCTCCCAATGAACACACGGGGAGAGAGTAAGGTGGAAGTAATCACAGATTTTTCCAACTTCTCCATCAAAGACTTCTGGAACCCAGACCTTCAGGGATTTCCAAAACGAAGAGAAAAGCGCTCTCTGTAACTCATGTGGCGCCTTTTAGCGACATCATAATAGTCCAGGACGGACAAAAACTAAGTGTAAGATTTCCTCTCCAAATTGTTGGTTAGATGAGAAGGAATTCGAGAATGTGTGAAGGCACATGTGTGTTTAGGTATTTTTTGTTTAAACATTAAATTAAATAAAGTACCATTCGCGCGTTTTCATCCATTGCCTCCGACAATTTACTCTTACCCTATTTCTCACTTCCTACCCATTACCTCACCCCCATCCCCTATCCTCGGGGTTAAGGGGCATGTCGCCTCTCCCTTGTTTGCATACAGTACCAGCGGGGCAATTCTTAAGGGTATAATCACCGCTATTAAATCAACTAGTAATGAGGGGCGGAGTGGAGCACTTGCACTCGTTGTGGAAGTTGCAGCTCGTTACCAGGTGCTGAATAATGGCACTAATGCCAAGCTTAGCAAACAACGCTCTCTATCTCGACGGCAATTTAGTGTTGCATAATTATATTAGGTTAGTCGTCGACAGATTTCTTGACTTCACTGAAAAGAAATGTTCGTCAGTTACAGCGGGACCTGCAACATCGCTTACCTTATTCGGCAAGAAGAGCGTAGATATTTAAGCCAAAATCGCAAGTTTTACCTACTCGGCACTACACACACACACATTATATATATATATATATATATATATATATATATATATATATATATATATATATATATATATATATATATATATACATATACATATATGTCGTGCCGTTTAGGTAAAACTGGTCAATTTGCAAGAACTCATTTAAAATTAAGTTCTTCCTAAAATTTTCTCTTATACGTTTAAAGATATATATTTTTTCATTTACGTTAATGTAAAAATTTATAATTTTGTACCAAGAGAAACTTTGAAAACCTACCTAACCTTATTACAACAAGCGCAATTTAATTTAGCCTAACCCAACTAAATATATTTTAGATACGTTAACATTAATTTAATAATAAGCAAACACAATGAAATATATTTTTTTTCGTTATGTTCAGAATGATTTTGGCGAAATTATTGCATACACAAATTAACAAAATTGATATGTGAAATCCTTTAACTTCGTTGTTCAGCATAACGCGTATAGATTACACGAGGGTCACTAGTTAATAGTCCTCGTCGGGACAGAAACGTCGTCATAAAGTATCTTTCTCCTGTGTTCTGGTTATTTATGTAATGTGTCATTAAAGCTTCATGTCACCTGCTCTCCACCAGTCAAAAATATTTTGATCTTTAAATTAGCGATTTTATTAAAGTCTCAGAGTATAACGCCGAGAAACAGACACCTCTCAGTGTATACATCCAGTGTATAAAGTCAAGCTGGAGGAATTAAAAGATTAATGTATAATGTATAACAACTTTGAAGTAAGACTGAAGTGAAGCCGAGTTTGAAGCTCCAGTTTTATTTTTTTATTTTACAAATGCAAAAGTTTCTTAATTGTGGAAAATAACATAGTGACGACCAAACAAGCAAGGAAGGATGAAGTATGGAGGAGTGCACAGTTTGAATATGGCCAAACCACCAGGCTGTGATGGTTTACTGGCCACATTTCATAAACTATTGGGAACTTAATAGCTCTGAATTTTGCTCAAGGAGAAACAAAAAATATTTATTCCAGAAAATATAGGAATAATATAGCCCGTCCCGAAAATTGATTTTTTTGTGTTTGCGGTAAAATCTGAGACAAAATCCTGCTCCCCCCCATCCCTCCCCTCAATAAGTACAAATTATAACATTTTGAAAAATATGCAGAGTAAAAACATCAATTTATTTCTATCGAGCAACATATGATACAACAAAATTGTGGCAACACAAGCATCATTATGGAAAAGCTAAATTATCAATTTTGTTGGGGGGAAAAACAATCAATTGATGCATAAATAAAATATAAATTATTTAAATGATAGCTAATAATGGGACATCTGTGGGAATGTAGACTGAAGACTGGTTCCTGTGTTGAAGTATTGTCCATAACTCAGTGTTGTTACTGTCAACACTCGTACTGACAACACTCTTACTATACACTGTTGCTGCTTTTGTTACTACACACTGTTGTTAATTGTGTTACTACACACTGTTGTTAATTTTGTTACTACACGCTGTTGTTGTTACTTTTGTTACTACACACTGTTGTTGTTACTTTTGTTACTAAACACTGTTGTTACTACACTATTGCTGCTTTTTGTTACTACACACTGTTGTTGTTACTTTTTTTACTACACACTGTTGTTGTTACTTTTGTTACTACACACTGTTGTTGTTACTTTTGTTACTACACACTGTTGTTAATTTTGTTACTACACACCGTTGTCGTTACTTTTGTTACTACACACTGTTGTTTTTACTACACACTGTTGTTGCTGCTACACACTGTTATTACTTTTGTTTCTACACACTGCTGTTACATTTTTTTTACTATACTCTGTTGTTAATTTTGTTACTACACACTGTTGTTAATTTTGTTACTAAACACTGTTGTTAATTTTGTTACTAAACACTGTTGTTACTTTTGTTACTACACACTGTTGTTACTTTTGTTACTACACACTGTTGTTACTTTTTTTACTACACACTGTTGTTACTTTTGTTACTACACACTGTTGTTCTTACTTTTGTTAGTACACTGTTATTACTTTTGTTAGTACACAATGTTGTTACTTTTGTTACTACATACTGTTGTTACTTTTGTTACTACATACTGCTGTTACTTTTATTACTACACACTGTTGTTACTTTTGTTACTGCACACTGTTGTTGTTACTTTTGTTACTACACACTGTTGATGTTACTTTTATTACTACACACTGTTGTTGTTACTTTTGTTGCTACACACTGCTGTTACTTCTGTTACTACACACTGCTGTTACTTCTGTTGCTACACACTGTTGTTACTACACAATGTTGCTACTTTTGTTACTACACACTGTTGTTACTTTTGTTACTACACACTATTGCTGTTTTTTGTTACTACACACTGTTGTTACTTTTCTTAATACACAATGTTGTTACTTTTGTTACTACATACTGTTGTTACTTTTGTTAATACACACTGTTGTTACTTTTGTTAATACACACTGTTGTTACTTTTATTTATACACACTGTTGTTACTTTTGTTAATACACACTGTTGTTACTTTTGTTAATACACACTGTTGTTACTTTTGTTAATATACACTGTTGTTACTTTTGTTAATACACACTGTTGTTACTTTTGTTAATACACACTGTTGTTACTTTTGTTACTACATTCTGTTGTTACTTTTATTATTACACACTGTTGTTGTTACTTTTGTTACTACACACTGCTGTTACTTCTGTTACTACACACTGCTGTTACTTCTGTTACTACACAATGTTGCTACTTTTGTTACTACACACTATTGCTGTTTTTTTGTTACTACACACTGTTGTTACTTCTGTTAATACACACTGTTGTTACTTTTGTTAATACACACTGTTGTTACTTTTGTTAATACACACTGTTGTTACTTTTGTTACTACACACTGCTGTTACTACACACTGTTGTTACTTTTGCTACTACACACTGTTGCTACTTTTGTTACTACTCACTGTTATTGTGTTAACACTGTTTCAAACTGCATTTTAACGGAAAACTTGAGCAAAAATCTTAATATTTTTTACGAGAGAAATATCCATGACATTCCGCAATACTTTTGAGGTTTTAAGAACCGGTGTGAAAGTGTTATTTAACAGGATCTTAACTGGTTTTTTTTTCAGAGAAAACAGAAAGAGGTACGCTAAAATAAAAAAAAAATAGTCTCAAATGATGATACTGGACTCGTGGAGTTCTATCAAATAGAATATATATGTTTTTTTTTTTAAATAAATTTAGTGAAAAAACCTGAGGTTTATAATTAGTGAGAAAAATTCTTCAAGAAAAGGACTCGTTTGGGAAAGCAATGAATTCTGTCTGTCTGTCTCTCTCTCTCTCTAATATATATATAGTATATATACAGTGGAACCCCGGTTAACGAAAAAAAATCATTGAAGAAGCCTGCTCAAGTGCCATTACCGAACGAATTTACTTCCTTAAGAAAAAATGTCATTTAGGTTAGTCTATTTCAGACCCCCAAAAATACACTTCCACAAGCACTTACAATATTATACTTACATAATTGCACGATTTCTGGGGTGTTCGTTAACCGGGGTTCCACTGTATAGTATGTATATATATATATATATATATATATATATATATATATATATATATATGGGAGAGAGACCTCTCTCTCTCTCTCTCTCTCTCTCTCTCTCTCTCTCTCTCTCTCTCTCTCACACACACACACACACACACACTCACATACACACACACACACACACACACACACACACACACACCCTCAGTACATTCATTTCAGGAATTTGTTTTTCTTGAATTTGAGTGGATTTATAAGTCAAGTTAAATTACATTAAAGCTAACCTATATTACATACACTAAACATAAACAGTACAATAAACAGCTCCCAGAAAAGTACTGTTTATTAAATACAAACGACAACGAACACAGCTTCAGCCAAAATTATCATCCTCAAAAAAAAAAAAAAAAAAAAAAAAAAAAAAGGGGCGACTACTCAAAATGTTGACTAGAAGTAATATTCTGAAGTTTTATCACCGCAAAAATTCACTGCCATGTTATCTCCTTCCCGCAGATACTAATCCAAGTTGTTAATAAATAATTAGGATGTGAAGTATCCACAGCTTCTTGATTAGAATTACTAATTACAGTGATACGGTTATCATTACTTTTAGCAATAGTAGCCGTGCAGGCTGTAATAACGAGTCACAATTCTTCGGGTATCATTTACAGTGACGCCCTAAATCACAAAGTTCGTGGCTCGCTAAGGAATACTCGTCACGGCTACCGCTTCGTAACCACTGTATTTACCTCTCGCTACTCACTTTTTCTTAGGCAGGTGTGTAAATAGACTTTTTGTTCTTCTCGATTGAGGATGCCAGTTGGAGGTGACGACGCTGCCCTGGAGAGTTGTGTTGTGGGTCCCACGTCAGGTTGGCGGAGACGCGTTCATTGCTGTCTGATACCATTAGTGGATTAGCGGAAGTGGGTGATGTTGGATCTTGGTGATGTTGTGTCTATGGTGAGGGACGGTCGTGGTGAGCGACGGTCGTGGTGAGGGACGGTCGTGGTGAGGGACGGTCGTGGTGAGGGACGGTCGTGGTGAGGGACGGTCGTGGTGAGGGATGGTCTTGGAGAAAGATGGTCGTGGTGAAAGATGGTCGTGGTGAGGGATGGTCTTGGAGAAAGATGGTCGTGGTGAAAGATGGTCGTGGTGAGGGATGGTCTTGGAAAAAGATGGTCGTGGTGAGGGATGGTCGTGGTGAGGGATGGTCGTGGTGAGGGATGGTCGTGGTGAGGGATGGTCGTGGTGAGGGATGGTCGTGGTGAGGGATGGTCGTGGTGAGGGATGGTCGTGGAGGTGGTGTGTGCACTCGCCTAACTGTGCTAGCTGGGATCAAGTCATAGCTCCTGGCTCCGCCTATCAGCTCTTTCCAATCGACTGCCAGGACGGTCATCTATATTCTTCAGGCACAGCAGAGGTTCTCACACTGCTGTTATGGCGGCTGCATTAGACAGTTGTGCTCATACCGTCACTTCTTTTCTTACCAATATTCACCGCTTTCTATTCTTTAGGTATTCCGGTATTCTCTGTTACTCCTGCCTTCTTTTCAGGTCTGTTTACTAGCTTCGTCTGTGGCACGTGTGTGTGTGTGTGTGTGTGTGTGTGTGTGTGTGTGTGTGTGTGTGTGTGTGTGTGTGTACTCACCTAGTTGTGGTTGCAGGGGTCGATTCACAGCTCCTGGCCCCGCCTCTTCACTGGCCGCCACTGGGTCACTCTCCCTGCGCCATGAGCTTTATCATACATCTTCTTAAAGCTGTGTATGGAACCTGCCTCCACTACATCGCGCGTTAGTTACCATTTTGTCCTAGGCACATGTCAATTAGACACTAGGCCTGTTGTATATGTGTTTGTGTATGTGTATGTAAGGAAACACTTCGAAATGTTTCTGCCCCACCGGGAATTGAACCCGGCCCTCCGTGCGTGAAGCAAGAGCTTTACCCACTAGGCCACCGGGGGCGTGTGTGTGTGTGTGTGTGTGTGTGTGTGTGTGTGTGTGTGTGTGTGTGTGTGTGTGTGCGTGAGTAATGCTGGAATAAATCTCAAAAAAAAAATCACTTTCAATATTGTTAACGCTACAGACACCTTCCTATCTAAGGGAGAATAGATTTAGAACCTTTTAAAAATTTTCCTGTCAACGAGGTTCTGTGGTCGTTCCCTCAAAGGGAAAGCCTGGCCATTAGAAGACGGTGTATCAAACCTCCGCAGTTCTTTGAACCGAATGGCCCACGAGATTAAGCACTTCATGTCAATATAATACTCTTGGTTTCATTCTGTGTCTCATTCTTTCCTCCTCACTGCCTCCCTTAATCATTCTTCCTGCTGATCTGTTTTTCAAGCGCAGCAAGTTATCTGTAGGTGGTGAAGCAGCATCCCCCGTAGGCGTATGACGGCCGTAGTTGATGCTTAGTTACTTCAGACCCTACCCTGGAGATGAGAGGCGAGCATCAGATATATACCCTGCCACTGCCACCTCCGGGTGATGTGCGGTGTCAAGGATCTACTGGCCTCTAAATCTTTCCCAGGATTGTGTTCGATGTGTCACAGATCTGTCCGGTAAATTCATCCAGTTCCTGGGTTAGTATTCTATTCCTCTCTTATTCTTTACTTTTTTGTTCATCTCTTCCTCTTATTATTCTCTCGGATTTCTTGCCTTTTTCCTTCTGCTCCATTATTCTTCTCCCTGCTTTCCTCCTCCTGCTTCCTTCTCTTGCTTCTCTCCTTCTCGTCCCCTCATCTGCTTCCCCTTCCGCGTTTTCTACTCTTCCTATCTCTACCCCTCTTTTTCCTACTCCTTTTGTTATTCCTCCCCATTTTCCTACTTCTCATCTTTTACCTACCCCGTCCTTTTCCTACACCGCTTCTCAATCTTCCTTCTCCCTTTTCTTAACTTCCTTCTCCTTTTCTTAATCATCTTCCTCTTCCTCCTTTTCCATCAAGATACAAGCAAAAGTCTTCAGGGTAAACTAAAATGCACAAAACTTTTTAAGCAGGTTGAAGTATACTAAAAAAAGAGGAGTTTTCAAACTGGACAAGACTCTGGAGGAGGGAGACAGGCAACAGGTGACTGGAAGAAGAGGAAGACTGGAGATGGGTCCTCGGAGGTTTTAGACAGAAAACAGATGACTGGAGAAAGGAGACAGATGCCAGCCTGGGTAAGACTTTGCAATTAGGAGCTCTTGAAGCTATTGGTGCCTCTCAAAGACTTCTTTTTCAGCCAGGATATAGACATCAATTGGTCCTTCTCAAGATTTCTTTTGAGCCAAGACATTATTTACACTTTCCTTGGATTTCATTTTCTTTTTTAGTCCAAGGAAATTGAAATCCGTTACAATTTAGAGAGAGTACGGGAATGGGATTGTTTAGGATTGAGGAAAGGGGTTGCTTAGAGGGCTGAAGAATGGAGAGGCCTAGAGGGCTGGATACTGAGGGAGCTTAGAGGGCTGAAGAATGGAGAGGCCTAGAGGGCTGGATACTGAGGGAGCTTAGAGGGCTGAAGAATAGGGAGCTTAGATGGCTGAATAATAGGGGAGCTTAGAGGGCTGAAGAATAGGAAGCTTAAAGGGCTGAAGAATGGGAATCTTCAGAGAACTCATGAATGGGAGGATGTTCATCTCATTGTCTCTTCCACTCTATTTCTTTGATTCTTCTGCCTTGTCTCTTCTTCCTCCTGCTCCTTCTCTCCTCTCCTCTTGTCGGTGTATTTTGTTTATGCTGTTGCTGTGTTGTTGGCCAAGGCTTCACACAAGCAACTCACAGCTGGCCTAGACTTCACCCTGACACATTTACGACCTCTCGTTCAAGGCAGCGCCATCGTTTCTCTAGGAGATACGATCACTCCGTTCACTATTCATCATTGATTAATACGATCATTATCACCCTCGCGGGTCGCCGACAGACGGGCGTTTGTGGCGCCGATAGAGACGAAGTAGTCCAAGAGCAGCAAACGGAGACCTCAATAGTTACAGTGGTTTATCGAGGCTTTTACTCAGGTCGCGAGGGCGGCGGCGGCGGCGTTGTGAAACAGCATCCCCGTCCAACGCTCGGCACCGGAATCAGAATTTGGTAATGAAAATTTACAGTCGTATGTTTCGACTCGAAGACGTGATCTATATTGGGCTCTATAACGGGGCATTTACCGTATCATCATAATTATTACAGACTGTAAATATTTTGAAGTGGGAAACGACTCCTGATCGGGTCGACGTCCTCTGTGACGCGCCGTTGATAAATGACAGTTATTAACTGGTGCTAAATGTATCCAGATATATCGAGTGAATAATTCAAGGAGTGATAATCGTAGGTAGAAGGTGTTGACTACAACATGATACCGCTATCATCAACAAATGTTTAAATGATACAGAGATGCACTCAAATGGACATGTGCTCTTTTTTTTTTGTTGCAAACTGCAGGTCACACATGCAAATGTATGTCTCGGGGATAAATCCAGTTTGCTTTATCAGCTTCGATGTAGCATTTATGCAGCGTTGATGTAGGTGGGAGTGTTTGATTACATCACCGCCATTTAGATTTGCATACACATATTTCTAAACCTCCGTTTGATACCATATCGACTCACATGTAAATATTATTGAGATTTTGCTTTCACAAAAAAAAAAAAACACAGAGAAGAGACGCAAAGACACATACAAGCACACAATTATATATATATATATATATATATATATATATATATATATATATATATATTCTTCAGTGTGTGTCAGGGAAGGATAGAGCCCGCCTCCTGGCAGTGAGAGCTCCTCATGCTGTTCCCAACTCCAGCCTTGGCACACGCCTCGACCCACAGACCATCCGAATTGGTGTTGCTCTTCGACTTGCCGCCCCTATTCTCGCCGAACACAGGTGTATTTGTGGCAGTGAAGCAGCAGACCGATTCGGGTACCACGGACTTGTGTGTCGTAAATCCGAGGGAAAGGTTAATAACATTATCAAGAGGAGTCTCACAACAGCCGGATGCCCAGCAGTAAGGGAGCCACCCCAACTATGCAGATCTGATGGCAGCCAAAAGCGTCCAGATGGTATCACCCTTGAAGCCTGGACAGGTGGTGTGGGACTACACATGTGCATCTACCTTGGCTGATATCTATATCCAATACACCAGGGAGTCCCAAAAGTCTAGAAAATATGGAGAACTTGCCCATCATTATATGTTTGTTCCCATAGGTTCATGGAAAAAGAGTGCATCAAAGTTCCTTAAGGAGCTAGGCAAAAGACTCATGAGGGTAACTAGGGATCCCAGGGCAGCTAGTTTTCTATTCCAGCGACTCAGTACTTCTGTTCAGAGGGGTAATGCCTGCTGTATTTTGGGCACGCGCCCCAGCTCTGAGGAGCTGGAGGAGATTTTCGCATTATAATCAGTGACAAACACGTAGCAATATGTACTAAACATGTATCTCTCTCATCTCATGTACTGTAAATGCTATCTTTATATCAACAATGTTTCTCATATCTTTTGTACCATATCCATATTATGTAATAATATATATATATATATATATATATATATATATATATATATATATATATATATATATATATATATATATATATATATATATATATATAATATATGAGGTTTATAAGCTAAAGGGGAGGCAGTTAGGGTAAGATATAAACAACTATTGTAGGATAGATGGGCTTGTGAGAGTATAGGCAATGGGGTTGAAGATGTATATGGTAGGTTTAAGAATGTAGTGTTAGAGTGTTTAGCAGAAGTTTGTGGTTACAAGAAAGTGGGTGCAGGAGGGAAGAAGAGCGATTAGTGGAATGATAATGTAAACAGAATAGTGAGGGAGAAAAGTTAGCATACGAGAGGTTTTTACAACGTAGAAGTGATGCAAGGAGGGAGGAGTATATGGAGAGAAAGAGAGGTTAAGAGAGTGATGAAACAATGTAAAAAGAGAGAAAATGAGAAAGTGGGTGAGATGTTATCAACAAATTTTGTTGAAAATAATAAAAAGTTTTGGAGTGAGATTAATAAGTTGAGAAAGCCTAGGGAACGAATGGATTTTGATAGTTAAAAATAGGAGAGGAGAGTTATTAAATAGAGAGTAAGAGGTATCGGGAAAATGGAGGGAATATTTTGAGGAATTGTTAAATGTTGATGAAGATAAGGAAGCTGTGATTTAGTGTATAGAGCAAGGAGGAATAACATCTTATAGGAATGAGGAGAACCAGTTGTGAGTGTGGGGAAAGTGCGTGGGGTAGTGAGTAGATTGAAAGGGGGTAAGGCAGCTGGGATTGATAGGATAAACATAGAAATGTTAAAAACACGTGGGTATATAGTTTTGGAGTGGTTGGTGCTTTTATTTAATAAATGTATAGAAGAGGGTAAGGTACAAAGGGATTGGCAGAGAGCGTGCATAGTTCCTTTGTATAAAGGCAAAGGGGACAAAAGAGAGTGCAAAAATTAAAGGGACTAAGTCTGTTGAGTATACCTGGTAAAGTGTATGGTAGAGTTATTATTGAAAGAATTAAGAGTAAGTAAGATGGAGAGTAGGATAGCAGATGAACAAGGAGGTTTTTGGAAGGGTTGGGGTGTGTAGACCAATTGTTTACAGTGAAACATATAGGTGAACAATATTTAGATAAGGGTAAAGAGGTTTTTGTGGCATTTATGGATTTGCAAAAGGCGAATGACAGGGTGGATAGGGGGGCAATGTGGCAAATGTTGCAAATGTATGGAATAGGAGGTAGGTTATTGAAAGCAGTGATGAGTTTTTACGAGGATAGTGAGGCTCAGGTTAGAGTATGTAGGAGAAGGGAGATTATTTCCCAGTTAAAGTAGACCTTAGACAAGGATGTGTGATGTCACACCATGGTTGATTGGGTTGTAAGAGAAGTGAATGCTCGGGTGATGGCAAGAGGTGTGAGGTTAAAAGATAAAGAATCTAACACAAAGTGAGAGTTGTCACAGTTGCTTTTTACTGATGACACTGTGCTTTTGAGAGATTCTGAAGGTAAGTTGCAGAGATTGGTGGATGAGCTTGGTAGGGTATGTAAAAGAAGAAAATTAAAAGTGAATATAGGAAAGAGTAAGATGATGATGATAACAAAAAGATTAGGTAACGAAATATTGGATGGAACAAAATAGAATGACTTCGAGAGAGTATAAATCTGTAATAGAGGGAAGGCGGGGTAGAGATCGGCCTAGGATAGGTTGGAGGGAGAGGGGTAGAGGACGTTTTGTGTGCGAGGGGCTTGGACTTCCAGCAAGCATGCGTGAGCGTGAGCGTGGAGACAAATGGTTTTTAGGACTTGACTTGCTGTTGGAGTGTGAGCAGGGTAATATTTATGAAGGGATTCAGGGAAACCGGCAGGCCGGACTTGAGTCCTGGAGAATAAGAACATAAGAAAGGAGGAACACTGCAGCAGGCCTGTTGGCCCATACTAGGCAGGTCCTTCACAATCCGTCCCACTAACAGAATATTTGCTCAACCCAATTTTCAATGCTACCCAAGAAATAAGCTTTGACAATTCTACCCACTCATGCGCGAGTCCCACTCAAATCCAACCCCTCTCACTCATGAATTTATCCAACCTAAATTTGAAACTACCCAAGGTCCTAGCTTCAATAACCCTACTAGGCAGACTGTTCCACTCATCAACTACCCTATTTCCAAACCAATACTTTCCTATATCCTTTCTAAATCTAAACTTATCTAACTTGAATCCATTATTGCGGGTTCTCTCTTGGAGAGATATCCTCAAGACCTTATTTATATCCCCTTTGTTAATACATAAGAACATAAGAACATAAGAAAGGAGGAACACTGCAGCAGGCCTGTTGGCCCATACTAGGCAGGTCCTTCACAATCCATCCCACTAACAGAATATTTGCTCAACCCAATTTTCAAAGCTACCCAAGAAATAAGCTTTGACAATTCTACCCACTCATGCGCGAGTCCCACTCAAATCCAACCCCTCTCACTCATGAATTTATCCAACCTAAATTTGAAACTACCCAAGGTCCTAGCTTCAATAACCCTACTAGGCAGACTGTTCCACTCATCAACTACCCTATTTCCAAACCAATACTTTCCTATATCCTTTCTAAATCTAAACTTATCTAACTTGAATCCATTATTGCGGTTCTCTCTTGGAGAGATATCCTCAAGACCTTATTTATATCCCCTTTGTTAATACCCATTTTCCACTTGTATACCTCGATCATGTCTCCCCTCATTCTACGTCTTACAAGTGAATGTAATTTTAGGGTCTTCAATCTTTCTTCGTAAGGAAGATTTCTAATGC
>WNWK01000457.1:0-32500 GCA_009830355.1 Cherax destructor
GGAGTGTGGAGGTAGAGTGAGAGGTAGAGTGAGAGTGTAGGGAAGTGGGTGGGTGGAAGAGCGGAAAGGTCTGGGAAGGGAGGGGGATGAGTGAGGGGAGGTGATAGAGGCAGGGAATGGTGGTAGGGGCTGTCTACCCACGTTAGTCGTTATGTATCCTTACTGTCCTTTGTACCCACGTATGTACTGCCAATGTACCCAATCCTTGGTTTCCTTGTCACTGTCTATGTGAGCTTAAAATTACTATCAGTTGAATTATTATTGTATGTATGGATTATTATTGTATGTATGTGTGTGTGTATATGGTTTAAGAGGGAGGGAGAGAGGATGTGTCATATCAGCTTTCAGAAGGTGTGAAACCCTTGTGCTGTGTTTGTATGCCCACGCATCTATGTTTGTGTCCCAGAAAATACTCCTCACTTCTATTTACTAATACTTATATTTATATTTACTTATATTTACTAATACTAGTAAATCTAAAAGTTATGATACTCTACTCAGCTCTACAGTGCCTAAACCCGTGTGTGTGTGTGTGTGTATGTGTGTGTGTGTGTTTGATGTCCCTCACTAGTTTCCCACACATTCATCAATCCTATCTCCACCTTATCAATGTTGTTTTTACTCTAGTTCAGGTAATAGCTGGCAGGAGTGAGTGACCCTTAGCTACCAGTGTCAGAGACCAGTACTTCCGACACAACATGCAACCAAAACTAGGCGAGTGTACTTGCGGCT
The DNA here is from genome assembly GCA_009830355.1 of Cherax destructor. NCBI lineage: Eukaryota > Metazoa > Arthropoda > Malacostraca > Decapoda > Parastacidae > Cherax > Cherax destructor. The sequence goes on from WNWK01000457.1 coordinate 733, forward strand.
GGCAGTGGTGGTGGTGTGTGTGTGTGTGTGTGTGTGTGTGTGTGTGTGTGTGTGTGTGTGTGTGTGTTGTGTGTTTTATTATTATAACTGTTGATATTTGTAAATATTTTCACGTATTCTTTTTGTGTTTTTCAAAGGCAAAATTAAATTTCCCCTCAGACAAACCAAGTCGGGAACTGACACACAAAAAAAATAGATTAAACAATATGTCTTTTAATGAAATTTAAAAGGCTTAAATACAAAAAAAAAGCATTTTGTAAATAAAGGTATTTCCTCAGATTAGATGATTAATGGGGTTTCAGAAACCTATTGAGTAGACATGGGTCATTAAGGCCTCATGTCACTTGCTGACGAACACTGAAGCATACATTATTAATTTCTAAGGTTTTGGAATTAATCTCTCAGCGTATATACACTGAGAGACATATACATACACTGAGAGACATATACATACACTGAGAGACATATACATCAAGTATATATACTTACCCTGTGCCCAAATAACTGTGTAAGTCGACCTGAGTGTTGTGTTGTGGGTGTTGCTATCACTGTTGTGTCACAGTCACTGTTGTGTCACCGTCACTGTTGTGTCACAGTCACTGTTGTGTCACAGTCACTGTTGTGTCACCGTCACTGTTGTGTCACAGTCACTGTTGTGTCACCGTCACTGTTGTGTCACAGTCACTCTTGTGTCACAGTCACTGTTGTGTCACCGTCACTGTTGTGTCACAGTCACTGTTGTGTCACCGTCACTGTTGTGTCACAGTCACTGTTGTGTCACCATCACTGCTGTGTCACCGTCAATCCTGTGCCACTATCACTGCTGTGTCACCATCACTACTGTGTCACCATCACTGCTGTGTCACTGTCAATCCTGTGTCACCGTCAATCCCGTGTCACCATCAATCCCGTGTCACCATCAATCCTGTGTCACCGTCAATCCTGTGTCACCATCAATCCTGTGTCACCATCAATCCTGTGTCACCATCAATCTTGTGTCACCATCAATCCTGTGTCACAATCACTATAAATAGAACAGACATACAGTGACCTGTTTTTTTTCATTAAAGTGGCCTACTGGATATATCGGCCGGTTAATGTTTACCAAACGTGTTTTCACCAATAACGGGATTCGAACCAGTGTGGCACCGTGTGGCACCGTGTGGCAACATCACTAACAGTGCCGAAGAATTTTAAAACCCCAATACTCACACACACATTCCTTTGCCAATATTTCCTGGGGTCAACTCCCCGTTGGCCTAGTCCTGGACCAGATCCACCCGGTGGATCAAGGCCTGATCAACCACATTGTTACTGCTGGCCGCACGTAGTACAACGTACGAACCACAGCCCGGCTGGTCGGGGACTGACTTCAGGTATCTGTCCAACTCCCTCTGGAAGGCAGCCAGGGGTCTATTGGTAATTGCCCTTATTGGAGGCTGTTGAACAGTCTTGGGCCCCGGACACTTCAATCAACATTTCACGACTAATATAAAGAAAAGAAGGGAAATTAATAATTTCTACAACGAAGCAATTCCACATAGAGAGATCTTTATACGTAAGATGTTATTTAGACAGCTTTATATCACTATACTGAGATCATTACAGTGGTAAACAGTTCTCTACATCAATATAATAGCGGTCTTTGTACCAGTATAACGAGGTCCTTGCTCCATTAAAGCGAGGTTCTTACATGAGGCGGACAATCAGGCTGTCTCCATTATCCGAGATTAAACTGTCACATTTTTTTCCACAACTCAATAACTCAGTGCTGTTGGTGGTGCTAGCCAGCACCACCACCAGCACCACCACCAATGCCACCACCAAAACTGAGTTTGATGGTGCTCCAGGGCCAGCACCACCATCAACACTGTGGTTGGTGGTGTCTCCTGGCCACCACCACCATCAACACTGTGGTTGGTGGTGTCTCCTGGCCACCACCACCACCTACACTGTGGTTGGCAGTGTCTCCTAGCCACCACCACCATCTACACCGTGGTTGGTGGTGTCTCCTGGCCACCACCACCACCAACACTTTGGTTGGTGGTGTCTCCTGGCCACCACCACCACCTAAACTGTGGTTGGTGGTGTCTCCTAGCCACCACCACCACCAACACTGTGGTTGGTGGTGTCTCCTGGCCACCACCACCACCTAAACTGTGGTTGGTGGTGTCTCCTGGCCACCACCACCACCTAAACTGTGGTTGGTGGTGTCTCCTGGCCACAACCACCACCAACACTGTGGTTGGTGGTGTCTCCTGGCCACCACCACCACCTAAATTGTGATTGGTGGTGTCTCCTGGCCACCACCACCACCTAAACTGTGGTTGGTGGTGTCTCCTGGCCACCACCACCACCAACACTGTGATTGGTGGTGTCTCCTGGCCACCACCACCACCAACACTGTGGTTGGTGGTGTCTCCTGGCCACCACCACCATCAACACTGTGGTTGGTGGTGTCTCCTGGCCGCCACCACCACCACCAACACTGTGGTTGGTGGTGTCTCCTGGCCACCACCACCACCAACACTATGGTTGGTGGTGTCTCCTGGCCACCACCACCACCAACACTGTGGTTGGTGGTGTCTCTTGGCCGCCACCACCGTCACCAACACTGTGGTTGGTGGTGTCTCCTGGCCACCACCACCACCAACACTGTGGTTGGTGGTGTCTCCTGGCCACCACCACCACCAACACTGTGGTTGGTGGTGTCTCCTGGCCACCACCACCATCAACACTGTGGTTGGTGGTGTCTCCTGGCCACCACCACCATCAACACTGTGGTTGGTGGTGTCTCCTGGCCACCACCACCATCAACACTGTGGTTGGTGGTGTCTCCTGGCCACCACCACCATCAACACTGTGGTTGGTGGTGTCTCCTGGCTACCACCACCACCAACACTGTTGTTGGTGGTGTCTCCTGGCCACCACCACCACCAACACTGTGGTTGGTGGTGTCTCCTGGCTATCACCACCACCAACACTGTTGTTGGTGGTGTCTCCTGGCCACCACCACCACCAACACTGTGGTTGGTGGTGGTGACCAGAAGACACAAACAGAGAGTTAAAGAGATAAACGGTGAACATAAGGCATAAACAAAGAGAATAAAATTATAATCAGTAAAAGACATGAAGCGTACATAATGTACGTACCCGTGTATTATGTACGTACCCGTGCATTATGTACGTACCCGTGCATTATGTACGTACCCGTGCATTATGTACGTACCCGTGCATTATGTACGTACCCGTGCATTATGTACGTACCGTGCATTATGTACGTACCCGTGCATTATGTACGTACCCTGCATTATGTACGTACCCGTGCATTATGTACGTACCCGTGCATTATGTACGTACCCGTGCATTATGTACGTACCCGTGCATTATGTACGTACCCGTGCATTATGTACGTACCCGTGCATTATGTACGTACCCGTGCATTATGTACGTACCCGTGCATTATGTTCGTACCCGTGCATTATGTACGTACCCGTGCATTATGTACGTACCCGTGCATTATGTACGTACCCGTGCATTATGTACGTACCCGTGCATTATGTACGTACCCGTGCATTATGTTCGTACCCGTGCATTATGTACGTACCCGTGCATTATGTACGTACCCGTGCATTATGTTCGTACCCGTGCATTATGTACGTACCCGTGCATTATGTACGTACCCGTGCATTATGTTCGTACCCGTGCATTATGTACGTACCCGTGCATTATGTACGTACCCGTGCATTATGTACGTACCCGTGCATTATGTTCGTACCCGTGCATTATGTACGTACCCGTGCATTATGTACGTACCCGTGCTTTATGTACATATGCCTTCATATTGTACTAACCGTTTATTACGGCTGTACATTATGTGTGTATGAACCTTAAAAATGATGATAATAATAATAATAATAATAATAATAATAATAATAATAATAATAATAATTATAAGAAGAAGAAGAAGAAGAAGAAGAAGAAGAAGAAGAAGAAGAAGAAGAAGAAGAAGAAGAAGAAGAAGAAGAAGAAGAAGGAGTACATAGTGTGCTTTGAATCACAAGATGTTGAGCACAAAATGGTGCTGAGCACAAGAGTTTTGGGAGCACAAGAGTTAGTGGAACAAATAGTGGAACACTGGAGTTAGTGGAAGACGAGAGTCAGTGGGAGACGAGAGTCAGTGGGAGACGAGAGTCAGTGGGAGACGAGAGTCAGTGGGAGACGAGAGTCAGTGGGAGACGAGAGTCAGTGGGAGACGAGAGTCAGTGGGAGACGAGAGTCAGTGGGAGAGAAGCTACATAAAGGCAGGCAGCGCCAAGGACCTCAGACATTGTTGACAGTGCCTGGTGATGTGTGGGGCACCACCAGCCTCTAAAACATTCCTCGTTATGCAGGAAGAATTAATCGCTGACGTTTCAAGATCATTGAGAGTAGTTAATCACCTTTGTTTCTTCGTTGATAAATGTAAAAAGGTTGAAAGATTGACTACCTAGACAACGGAAACACTTAAGATTTAGCCCGGAGGGCCTCACGTGTCCGTATAAGACAGTACGAATTATGGCATTCTGTTATGAAGACGGATTGTCTACCAGGGGGAAAATAAGATGTCGTAATTCGCACTCTGTCTTTCACACACTGTCATTGTGTGATTGTGAGGGCTTCCACTGTGTCTTGCTTACACACACTCTCATTGTGTGATTGTGAGAGCCTCACGCATCTCCTAAGCTACTCCTCTAACCAGGAGGAAGAAATGTAAACACTAGATATACTTAGAATACCCAGCAGTCCAACCCTTTAAGATCAAGTTAGAGCTACTTAGCTAAAAACTTTGCCTCAGTCTTGAGCGGTAAGACGACCCCTTCCTTCCCACAGTCCCTGTCTGTGAAGGCACACCACAGACCTGATCCTGACCAGGTCTATGGTAGTCTTATATACAAGGTAGTCTTGAAGAGTAATAGGAAAAAAAACAAGAGGAAAAGCGTATGATCAATTAGTACCAGAGGAGAGGACCAGAGTCCTAAATAATAATAAAAAAATAAACATTTTTAGGCAAAAAGCATTTTTTCCAACAAGAAGGCATAATATTATATATTATCACATGAGTGTAAAGAAAGTGGAGAGGGGAAGGAGAGGGGTAACGAGGGAAGAGGAGGAGGAGGAGAAGGAGGAGGAGGAGGTGAAGATAAAAGCAGAGTCTGGTGTAAAATTACTAATTGGGGAAAGGAAGACAAAAGAGAGTAAGAATGAGTAAAACAGTGGAAGAGAAGAGTTACATAGCAACACAGATTACAAGAGTAACTAGAGAGCACATCTTGTATTATTATTATTATTATTATTATTATTATTATTATTATTATTATTATTATTATTATTATTATTATATTATCATTATTATTATTATTATTATTATTATTATTATTATTATTATTATTATTATTATTATTATTATTATTATTATTATTGTTGTTGTTATTATTATTATAATTATTATTATTATTTCAGCTGTTATTATTATATTCACAGAGAAGCGCTAAATACGTAAGGGAGAGCAACATTTAAATAAAGCAAGAAGGGAACTCGAAGATTATTATTATCCGCTTAGAGGGTAGTGCCTCGATGTTGGTGAAGAGCTCTTGATCCAGGGAATCTGAGTGGCCCTAGTTTATCTCGGATCAAACCTGAATAAACCCATCCCCTTAGGAGACTGCCTGACCCCTACGGGTTGAGCATTTCCCATGAACATAATGCAAATAAGAGAGAGAGAGAGAGAGAGAGAGAGAGAGAGAGAGAGAGAGAGAGAGAGAGAGAGCCGGTTAAGAGGAATGGGAACGAGGGGAAAAAAAGTTAGATGTGAATGGCATGTATCGCTAATGCCACTCTGCTCCTCTCGTCTGATAAACGAGGAAATTAGGCAGAGTTTTGCACGAGTTAGGTTCCCGCGACGCACCTGAGTCTCGCTCGCCTCCTACGCTCCTCCAAGTTAGATTTAATTGGTCTTCCAATGCTCGAGAACCTTAAATTTCCATATTTTTTTTTTTTTAGAGAACGAACACTTCACATCGTTCGTTATTCATCACATGTTATACACCGAATTGCATATAATTTACAATAACCACACATGTGTCTCGTCAAATATTTTTCAGTCAAGAAATCATACGTCAGAACTTAAATAATGTTCTCATTGACTTACAATTATAAAGTGTCTCACTTCCTTAACCCCTTTAATTTTTAATGCGTAAGCTAATTTAGCAAATGAAAATAAAAATTAAATGCTAACTCTCCCAAAGTGTCTCTGGGCTACATTAACTGTTCATAGCAAAATTTCTTCGGTCATTGTCGAGTGTTGTTGAGGCAATTTTCTCCACAATCTGTTTGTCCCAGTTGGACTGTTTGTGATCTTTAGGAGGAGCTGGTAGTCTGCTTGAAGGGTCTGCAAGGATGTCCCTCAGCCGGGCTCCTTCGATCCTGAATTCCTACAGAGCTTTTCAAGCGCTTTAGGGCTTTCTCCCTCACTAGTTCGCTGGATGCTCTGCACGAAAATAGACTTGAATTTAGTGACGGCTTTCCTCTTTGCCTGGCGAACTCCTGTCTGTCCCTTTGTCTAACTCGAAGTGTTGCATGATCCCAGTAATAAGCTTCGGTGTAAAATATTCAGATTTCCTAAACACTGTTTTCAGGAGTTCGTCCTTCTAACTTATTTTTCGGCTGTGAAAAAGGGTGCATACAGAAAGTAATAAATTAGCCTGGGTAAGGGTTAGACACCTTTTTGAGAAGACACAAAGCATCGTGGACATCCATATCCCTTATTCTTCCATCCATCCTCTTCCTGTAATTAAATTTTCCTAGAAGACTGTATAAATAACCTGTGGACCCAGAGGCGTTTTCAGCAGAATGATTTTACTGTGGGAGGTAGTTGAGGCTTCTGGTAAGATGGATTTAATAGCATTAATGACTTACTAGGCTGGTCGCGATAATTTCACATTTGGAGGGGTTGAGGACCAGTTACAACATCTCTTCCATTGATTTTTACCTCTTGCATTACTACAAGGGGATTTTTTTGTACCCCTACAGTAAAGTCGTCTAGGAATTAGATGTTGAGTTCGCTAATTAATGTATCTGTAAGTTATCTTACCGCTTGTCAGAAGAGGAATGGGGTGAGTAAACCTTCCTAAGGGACCCCTCCGGAGCTAGTTCATCCTCGCCAAATATCGGAGTCGATTCTTTGCTGCAACGAATAGGAAGATATTAGGGAAATGCTTTCGAAAGTCTTTATATATTACTGACTTCGGGTAAATTGCCCTTGGTCCCGAACTATAGATGAGATATATATTTTTTAGTATTTTCTAATAACTCCCTTTCCTATATTGAAGCCTTAAGATTCTGTGAGAAAATAGTGAAAGTAAATTAACGTTTCAGTCAGATCACATTATAGGGCTCTTACACGGGTTTCGAAAAGCGATCGTTCCTGCCTGTAACATAGTATTAAATGGTACGCATTGTAGCTCCACCATACATCTATGGGGCTCCCCTTCATGAACTCATAGATCAATATTATCCAAGCAATGATGGGAGTATCTTGGACAGCAAGTGTTCATTCTTATCCAGTCAAGGAACTCTTATCGACGCCAGGAAAATTCCTACGATACTTCGACACTGCTCGCTGCAGACTGCAGCTGCTCCTCGTCTTTCGAAATGCAGCTGCTGTACCGCTGGATGAGGGCCCCTGCTGCCTCGGCCTGATTATTCATCACAATGAGATTTTCCACCACTTTAAGCGCCGCCTGAGACCACACCATCTTTACCCGTTCATCCGAACCTTAACTCAAGAAACTTGCAGACAACTGGAGTCGTTCCAGGAGCCTAATAAACTACTTCTTCACGAGGCTCATCCAAGACGAACTAAGTGACACGCTTTGCAATATATATATATATATATATATATATATATATATATATATATATATAAATGTGTGTGTGTGTGTGTGTGTGTGTGTGTGTGTGTGTGTATAAGGGGCAGATTGCACAGGGAAATTAGAAAAACGTATGACTCATTTTCAAGTCAATGTAATTTGCATAATGAGTTTCAATCAAGTCATTAAACTCCAGGCAACTTGATGCACATAAATGAAAAAAAAAATACACATCTTTTAATATAATAAGTCCCTGTTTAATTATTCATGTTTTCCTTTTAAGTGACTTTCCAGTGAGAAAAGAATAAAGATGGACCTTTTTTTTAATTTGCTTTTTAGAAAATCACGAATCGCATAATCCACCATAAGCTGGATTCGCTCGCTCGCTGCACACGCATTTGATTGTAAAACTCATTTCAATTACACGTACAGCTCAATTAACATAAAGAATCTGCGTAAATATACGCACTTACTCACACATCAACTGGGATCCTCGCGATAATTAATTCCAGATGTACTCATGTAAAGCCGTTTAAATAAACTGTTTACAGCACCAAATTCAGATAATATGACGATCACAAAATTTTGTGGCTGTAGATCTTGGCAGTTCCATTAGTCATTTTTTGTAGAAGACGGGGGATAAGGCACTTCGTAAATGTCAAACAAACAGATCAATGTCTGTACGACTCTTATGGGTTTATCGCTTGGTTATGTTTATAATAAATATAAATCAATGAACCTGTGACTAATTTACTTCCTGGGCAGCATTTCGGGGCAAATTAAATTATCTGGAATTGGATAACCGAATTTGCGGATTAGGGGCGGGTGGAGAAGGAGCTGTACTCACCTAATTGTACTCACCTAATTGTGGTTGCAGGGGTCGAGACTCAGCTCCTGGCCCCGCCTCTTCGCTGTCTGCTACTGGGTCTCTGCTCTCCCTGTGAGCTCTATCTCTTGGTCCCACCTGGTCTGCAAAGGCGCACTGCCGACAGACATGAGTGAGGTTGACGTGACTGTCTCAGTGTCTATATGCTGAGACATACACCTGACAGTGTGTATATGTTGTGAGTAATGTCTTAGGCCTGGTCACAAACCGGGCCGCGGGTTCGTTGACCCCTCGAAACCTCTTCAGGTATACTCCAGGTATGAACATCCTGGACTGATTTAGTGAGGGTGAAATACTTTCTGTTATTTCGCATTTAAAATCCTATTTCTGTGTTGTTGTTGTTGTTGTCGTTGTTTCTGTTGTTGTTGTTGTTTCTGTTGTTGTTGCTTCTGTTGTTGTTGTTACTGTTGTTGCCATATTATTAGGAAATTCTGAACTCGTAAGTCATACACATTTTTTTGCATTTTGAATATAATAATAATAATAATAATAATAATAATAATAATAATAATAATAATAATAATAATAATAATAATAATAATAATAATAATAATAATAATAATAATAATAATAATAATAATAATAATGATAATAATAATAATAATAATAATAATAATAATAATAATAATAATTAATGCACTAATGAGAAGAGACACTATGATAAACAGAACAGCACAATAATGTACACTAAATTCTGTACACTTGACGTGACAATGTACTGTTTCCCTGGTAATTAATGTCATATATTCCTACGGTGTAATATGTGTACGTGTGCGTGTACGCCCCTCAGTACTTGTGCAACATCACGCACAAGGACTTTCGCAAGGAAAATATTCGCTCTTAGAGGCTAATACAATTTTTTTCACTGCAAAGTATGTGACAGCGGCAGCAGAGAACGAGTCCTTAACTTTGTGGTATAGATTTTGTAAGGTGAACTCGTAAACAAACCACGGAACGGGTGGGATTTGAACCCACCACTCACTCGCCATGGGTTCAAATCGCATCCGTTCCCTGGTTTGTTTGCAATCCTGTTAATTACGCTTTCCATTCTCTTGGCGGGTTTAGGGCATTGCAACAGAGCATAAGAAAACCAGAAGACTGGGGAAACTTGGCACTGTAATGGTTAACAGGAGGTATTAAATGGGTAATAGAATGTATTAAATGGTTAACAGAATATATTAAATGGTTAGTAGGGTGTATTAAATGGTTAACAGAATGTATTAAATGGTTAATAGGGTGTATTAAATATTTAAAAGATGAATTAAATGGTTAACAGGATGTAGTAAATGCAGGTTAAAGCGAGTATCCACAGGAGAGTCTTTGAGAATGTTTACGAGAGAGAGAGAGAGAGAGAGAGAGAGAGAGAGAGAGAGAGAGAGAGAGAGAGAGAGAAAAGAGATAGAAAATTTGCATCTGGGACTCACTCGGAGTATTTACAAGAGACTTTAAGTTCAAATTTGTAGCAGGAATTATGGTGTAGAAGGCAGCGTGTACATTGCTGGCTCTTTCATAAAACTAATCTTACTCTGAACATTCCCTCTTTATCATTTCTTTACAAAGTTTAATAACTTTCACCAACATGACCCCAGCTTTCACGTCATGAGAGGTTGTCACGCATTTTTTTTTTATGGTAATCGTAAATAAGTGGGCGGTATTCAACGCCCATCAAGACTGTCGGAAGAAAATAATATTTTAAGAATTTTAATCTTCCTGCGTAATTTTTTTTTTTTTGAAGGGATGATGGTAATGTATGTTATTAGAGCCATGACAACTTCCGCCATGAGGAAATTATGAGCGAATGTTTCTGAAGGCCGAGGAGTGGGTCACATGCTGTCACCCAGGCCACCTTTCTTGACCTGGCCCAGGTTTCGTGACCTCGTGTGCTAGACCAGTGCTCCACCGCCGTACTGTAATGCCTGAAATAGCTCTGACAACCTTACTGCAGGTGATGTCTGCAAGGAACCCTATCTTTTGCCACAATTACTAGCGTTTTCATAGCCAAATCCTTACCTTCAACGGTTCGTGGGATAAATTTAGCTATTGTCTTTTCTCAGCCACCGTCAGTGCATTGGAAAAATAGCAACCACGCGCCTGTAACTTTATTTTTCGGGGAATTGGGGCACGCTTGGCCCATGGTTCGAACCTCGCCCATTCTTTCAGAAAGCTACAATCGTATCAGTGAAGATTTTGGAATTAAAACTAAACAGTATACACTTGACGCACACCGGCCGTCTCCTCCCGAGGTTGGGTGACCCAAAATAGAAGAAACACGTTCACCATCACTCCTCCCGTCCCTGTCTTTGCCAGAGGGGTGCCGATGCTAAAGTTGAAAACTGCAAATATCCTCATCCTTCCTTCAGAGCGCAGGCACCGCACTTCCTACCTCCAGGACTCAAGTCCGTCTAACCACCACACTTATCACTTTACACATATATACCAAAAAAAGTATAGACCTGCTGGTGCATATACCCTCGCCCGTATATACTCTATTTCAACGTAAAGCAATTTATTACTCCGTCGTTGTCAATTCCTTCCCGTCGGCTTACAACGCCACGGCAACACACTACTTGGGATTTTTTCCCCGCCAGCCGCTGATCGACCGGATTCATCCATGAATAACTTTGACGTCTACCCGATATTTGCAATCCAATGAGTTATTGCTCTCTGTGAAAACCTCGCAAACCTGACCACTTGCAGGCACCAGACTCGGTGGTTTTTAGCACCATTGCTCATGCAGCTTTCTCAACTATTGGAGTTTGGCCCTCCATTTCTTCGCTGATAATACACGGTCTTAAGTAACCACTTGGCATATACGATGGGTCAGTTTTTTCCCCCCTTTCAACTGGCATTCCACGTTCCAAAGTAGCTTTTTCAGAGCCTCTCTGGGCTGTGATCGTGATATATCTTGGGCATATCTTTAACATATCTGTCTATTCATTTTGAAGCAGATTTAGGCCAGCACTGATATCTCTTCCGCTCAGTGATCCACGTGGATGTAACATTTCCTTATGGATATAATAATGAGACTATTTTACACAGTAATATATCTGTTAAATCATTCCCGGTCTGAAATCAGGCCTTAGAAGAGATAGGTTGAGTGTTAGTGGAAGGTGGTAAGATTTACCTGCCCCTTACATGTTCACGAGACATGTTACACTCATGCGACAGGAGGGCAGCACCTCTCTGGATGGCAGCTGTCTTCCTGTCCTCCGTCTACGTTCATTCCTCTCGTAATGTTATACTCTTAGTAAGTTATTACCGACAAAAGGGAATGAACTACGAGAGTGAACGTGTTTATGTTGTATGTGTTCATGTTGTATGTGTTGTATGCTGTATTGATGACTCATCTACTGCAAGAAAGTCATTAAGGCAAAAATAAAAGGCTACTTTAATCCCCGGAATAAGAAAAAAAATATACACTGTGTATATACACTGAGATACACTACACTGCTAATACTGACACTGAGAAATACACTTATAGGTGTTTACTATATTTCATTATATTTTGCTCCGATATGAAAGACAAAGAATAACGATAATAATTACCATTTTATACAGCTGTGCCACACAGGTGTGTCGCACAAGTGTGCAACACAGGTATGCAACACAGGTGTGCCAGACAGGGATTGCAAGCAGAACGTTAAACTGCATCAGCTGGTATGCAAACAGAAGCCTTAATCACGCAAATAGATTAACAGAATAACTGAGAGATTGCTTGCAACGGCAGACTGTTGATTACTGTTGACAATTGTTGATGATTGTTGTGGTTAAGCGTCAACGACTCATGTTACTCAATAGCGCTGCTAGCCTATGATGTCGAAGGAACAATTGATGTGGCCTGGAATATAAGTGGAAAGCGTTAGAATTCATTCGGTTTTATTGTGATCATGATATCCAGGATAACAGTTAAGTAATCACGATAGCAGCAAATTGGTATTGATGGTATGAAATTGCTACGAGAGTTAGATAATGGTAATAATGGCAGCGAATGCGTCATGCAGTTTACAACTTTACCTGTTATATGATTTTGACAGCTGAGTGTTTCAGAAATTGGTAAATTCTCTTGGGAAAAAAATCTGAACATGTATAAGAATCGAATTCTAAGACACAAAATATATCCACATCCCTTCCCAAAGAGAAGGCAAAAATATTCAGCCCAGACAGTATTTTCCGGCGTTTCACTCTAACAGAAACACGAACGCAATGCCATTCTCTTGGTGTAGGCAAATAAGACAGAAGAAACAACTGCAAGAATGGGCAAGAAACCGTTTTGGAGACTTACAGCAATTGGTATTGTCTCTTTGGCATCTCTTTCCGGATTCAAATGGGTTCACTGAAGCTCCACTGCCCTCAGTACTGGAGTAACTCCACTTCTCTCAGTACTGGAGTGACTAGACTTCTCTCAGTACTGGAGTGACTCCACATCCCTCAATACTGGAGCAACTCCACATCCCTCAATACTGGAGCAACTCCACATCCCTCAACACTGAGCAACTCCACATCCCTCAATACTGGAGCAACTCCACATCCCTCAACACTGAGCAACTCCACATCCCTCAATACTGAGCAACTCCACATCCCTCAATACTGGAGCAACTCCACATCCCTCAACACTGAGCAACTCCACATCCCTCAATACTGGAGCAACCCCACATCTCAACTGCTGTGTCATGGATGCCAGAAGAGACAGCTGCTGTGTTCAAGGTGCTGAGGGTGCCAGCTGTTGTGTCCTAGATGCCAGGAGAGCCATCTGCTGTGTCTTGAATGCTAGGAAAGCCAGCAGCTGTGTCCTGGTGCTAGGGATTGAAAGAAATCCCTGAGTACTGATGCAACACGATGAAAGAAATCACTGAGTACTGATGCAACACAATGAAAGAAATCACTGAGTACTGATGCAACACAATGAAAGAAATCACTGAGTACTGATGCAACACAATGAAAGAAATCACTGAGTACTGATGCAACACAATGAAAGAAATCACTGAGTACTGATGCAACACGATGAAAGAAATCACTGAGTACTGATGCAACACAATGAAAGAAATCACTGAGTACTGATGCAACACAATGAAAGAAATCACTGAGTACTGATGCAACACAATGAAAGAAATCACTGAGTACTGATGCAACACAATGAAAGAAATCACTGAGTACTGATGCAACACGATGAAAGAAATCACTGAGTACTGATGCAACACAATGAAAGAAATCACTGAGTACTGATGCAACACAATGAAAGAAATCACTGAGTACTGATGCAACACAATGAAAGAAATCACTGAGTACTGATGCAACACAATGAAAGAAATCACTGAGTACTAATGAAACACAATGAAAGAAATCACTGAGTACTGATGCAACACAATGAAAGAAATCACTGAGTACTGATGCAACACGATGAAAGAAATCACTGAGTACTGATGCAACACGATGAAAGAAATCACTGAGTACTGATGCAACACAATGAAAGAAATCACTGAGTATTGATGCAACACAATGAAAGAAATCACTGAGTACTGATGAAACACAATGAAAGAAATCACTGAGTACTGATGCAACACAATGAAAGAAATCACTGAGTACTGATGAAACACAATGAAAGAAATCACTGAGTACTGATGCAACACAATGAAAGAAATCACTGAGTACTGATGCAACACAATGAAAGAAATCACTGAGTACTGATGCAACACAATGAAAGAAATCACTGAGTACTGATGCAACACAATGAAAGAAATCACTGAGTACTGATGAAACACAATGAAAGAAATCACTGAGTTCTGATGCAACACGATGAAAGAAATCACTGAGTACTGATGCAACACAATGAAAGAAATCACTGAGTACTGATGCAACACAATGAAAGAAATCACTGAGTACTGATGCAACACAATGAAAGAAATCACTGAGTACTAATGAAACACAATGAAAGAAATCACTGAGTACTGATGCAACACAATGAAAGAAATCACTGAGTACTGATGAAACACAATGAAAGAAATCACTGAGTACTAATGAAACACAATGAAAGAAATCACTGAGTACTGATGCAACACAATGAAAGAAATCACTGAGTACTGATGCAACACAATGAAAGAAATCACTGAGTACTAACGAAACAATGAAAGAAATCACTGAGTACTGATGCAACACAATGAAAGAAATCACTGAGTACTGATGCAACACAATGAAAGAAATCACTGAGTACTAACGAAACAATGAAAGAAATCACTGAGTACTGATGCAACACAATGAAAGAAATCTCTGAGTACTGATGCAACACAATGAAAGAAATCACTGAGTACTGATGCAACACAATGAAAGAAATCACTGTGTACTGATGCAACACGATGAAAGAAATCCCTGAGTACTGATGCAACACAATGAAAGAAATCACTGAGTACTAACGAAACAATGAAAGAAATCACTGAGTACTGAAGCAACACAATGAAAGAAATCCCTGAGTACTGATGCAACACAATGAAAGAAATCACTGAGTACTGATGCAACACAATGAAAGAAATCACTGAGTACTAACGAAACAATGAAAGAAATCACTGAGTACTGAAGCAACACAATGAAAGAAATCCCTGAGTACTGATGCAACACAATGAAAGAAATCACTGAGTACTAACGAAACACAATGAAAGAAATGCTTGTCTGCGCTCACATAAACCCCCCTTCCTCCCCCCAAAAAAAATTAGTCAGCAGCCGTTTTTGTTATTATAGTTAGTGTCCAAATGACCATCATACCAATTAACAAGAACAAAAAAAATACTTTTTTTTAATTGTTTTCGTTATTTCCACTACTATTGTTGCTTGTTCGTCATGCAGTGAACTCAGCTTTTTTTCATTTGATGGTGTATTTTTTTTATGGATTGAACTTTTATTTTCAAAAAAATAATACTATATATATATATATATATATATATATATATATATATATATATATATATATATATATATATATATATATATATATATATATATATATATATGTATATATATATATATATATATATATATATATATATATATATATATATATATATATATATATATATATATATATATATATATATATACTATATATATTAAGGAATTTCTGACTGGTGACGTGCAGCCTTAATGATACTCGTGTAGTGGATAAGCTTCAAACCCACTAGTAATTAATCAACCACTCAACTTTAATGACCCTCGTATAGTAGACTTTAACTCTCATTAATCAAACAACGACCCTTAATGACCCTTGTGCCGTAGATAGACTTGAAGCCCCATTAACCCACCAACCAACTCAGGCCAAAGGAAGCTTCAGGAGACGTTTCGATCCTTTCTGTGACTTGATAATGGTCAAGGACGGCCGAAATGTCTTTTAAAATTTTCTTTCCGCGGTGTGAGCTATTTGTGAACTTTTCCAGCCTTGGTATTGTGACTTTATCTTCCTCTTTTCTTCTTCTTCTTCTTCTTCTTCTTCTCCTTCTTCTTCTTCTTCTTCTTCTTCTTCTTCTTCTTCTTCTTCTTCTTTTCTTCTTCTTCTTCTTTCTTCTTCTTCTTCTTCTTCTTCTTCTTCTTCTTCTTCTTCTTCTTCTTCTTCTTCTTCTTCTTCTTCTTCTTCTTCTTCTTCTCCTTCTTCTTCTTCTTCTTCTTCTTCTTCTTCTTATTATTATTATTATTATTATCATTGTTCTTCTTAGTCTTCTTATTCCTCTTTTTGGTCTTCTTATTCCTCTTCTTGTTTTACGTGTCGCTTTCTAAGGTGCCCCAAAATTATAACCCTCACTGCTCTACGTCCTAGCAAGAAAAAAGTGCTGGAGGGCCGGACCCTCTTAAGACAATTCCAGTCCTTAGAGACCCTTGCCTTTTATTGGTTTCCCAGAGGGTTTTACTTTACTGGCATTTAAATGTTACGATGTTGCTGGTCCTGTGTTTTACAAGAAATGTTGAGGCGATCCTCATTCAATTTACTCTTACGGATAAATGTAAGTAGGTGAGTATGTTTCTTGAGGTACAGGTATACATAAATACAGCAATATGAATTATCATACATTGCAGGATATATGTTGATTACCTACCATAAACCCCCAAAAAAAGGTCTGATTAAGTGACTTATTTCCATTGGGGTTCTTGGGAAAAAAATTAATGGTAAGTTGTGTTTTTGTTAGTCATGTGATTCTTGTGAAATTTATAAGTGTTTTAAAACTGTGTTTTCTACATTATCAATATTGATAACATTAAACGCTAAAGTTTTTTTTTTTTGCATTTAGTTGATAAAAGTAAATTAAAAAAAAAAATGAAAAATAAGAAAAACAATTGAAATAATAAAAACAATTGAAATAACAAAAACAATTGAAAAAAAGTGTTCTTAAGAACACTTTTTTTCAATTGTTGCTATTGTTGTTTGTTCACCATGCACTGAGCTCTTTTTTTCACTTAGTACATTGATTCCCACCATGACGTCTTCCTGCTCACTAGATTTCTCTGCTACCCATTCACATTTTCCTATGAAAATAATAATATACCCTGATAATATACCCTTCTATTATTGCAGTGGTATTATATATCCCTCGGAAATCTTAAACTAGGGAGGTAAAATGTCTATCTGAGGCGCGTGGTATAAAAGGTAGATGGGTTCTTGGGGACTACTGAAGGTGGGGGACACGCCCCCCCTCGCCTTCCCGTCAGACTTGAGGCAGTGGGCAGACTTGCACCTGAGGAAGCAGGTAATTCAGTGGAAATGGTAGACTTCAATGATAGAGAAGTTTGAACATTATTATTATTATTATTAGTATTATTATTATTATTATTATTATTATTATTATTATTAATTATTATTATTATTATTATTATTATTATTATTATTATTATTATTATTATTATTAATTATTATTATTATTATTACTAATTATTATTATTATTACTAATTATTATTATTAATACTAATTATTATTATTAATTATTATTACTAATTATTATTACTAATTATTATTATTATTACTAATTATTATTATTATTATTATTACGAAAAACTAATTCCGTAAAAGTCTTGCAGTATCTGGGGAATGGGTGGTAATTAGATTTGATTAGAGGAAGTGGAGGGCCGCTCCGAATTTTTGAATGAAGAAACAGTCACCGTCTTCAAGACACCTCCTTGAGGAGGGGCCTGTTAGAAGAGCAGAAGCAGGAGCAGCAGCAGCAGCAGCAGCAGCAGTAAGCACAATGATGGTTCTCACATATACACAACCCAGCAGCGATTCTCCAAGGGTATGTATGGCCCACCTTTCTCTCCCATGGCCAAGCCTGTGTAAGATCTGAGCATCTTTTACATACCAACCTCCAGCACACGGCTTTGCCCTTGGTTAAACCTGATTTCCTCTCATTCCCCAAGCGCTGTACGACCCCTAGCAAGTTCAACCGCCTCCCTACAGTGTAAATAAAGTCTCAAGTAGCGTGTGTAGTCAGACTTGAGCTCAGGCACAAGGTCGACCCCTCCAGATATCCCTCGCTACACTCAACACCGCCACTCGCACCAACGCTAATACTCAGGCCAGACCAGAGCTCACCTCGGTAACGAGATCTCTTGGGAGACATCATGCTCCTCCTCCTCCACCACTTCCTCCACCACCTCCTCCTCCTCTTCCTCCTTCTTATCTTCCTCATCCTCCTCTTCCTCCTCCAATTTCTTCACTAAAAAGAGAAAACACAAAACATACATTTGGGTTCGGATAAGTTGCTGGTGATGTAAGCATTCACTATTTTCCATTGTATTGCTGTGATTTTATTGTACATTATTTTGTATTGCTGTGATTGTATTATACATTATTTTGCATTACTGTGATTGCATTATACATTATTTTGTATTGCTGTGATTGTATTATACATTTTTTTGTATTGCTGTGATTGTATTATACATTATTTTGCACTGTCATGATTTGCATTATATAAAACTTGTAGTACATAAATACTAACATCTTTTTAAATCTTGGGTGTGACTTGAGACACTAAGCGTGTACCAGTGTCTTCGGGTTGATAATATTTCGTATTTTATGAAGCGATCCGTGTGGGCCACTGAAGGCGACGAATAGTGGAGGCTCGATCCTCCGCCCGAGAACAGCTGTCTAGCCTCCGACCAGTAAGGAAAGCACTGAAGCTGTCGTAGCTACTGAAACCTTAATGGAACACACTTCAAACTTGCTTGCCTCCCTGGCCACTGAATGACCCGTAAGCGTTTAGCGATTCCCATTGAGAGTAATAATAATAATAATAAATCTGACGATTTAGCATTGTGTTTTATAAGGCGAATAAGCCCTTCCCCAAAAAAACAAATTACTATCAATTCCGTCTCGTTGTCGAGTTGGTGTGATTATTGCCGCTGCTGACTTCGTTGTAGCGCCCTCTGTCACACCTACGGCAACATAACCTCCGCGAGGTTCCCCAACATCATGTTAGCTAACATCAAGCCTCGCTACGGACAGGTTTAATGCCATTTAAGCACACAGGGACCGTCTAGACACCAGACTTACGGACGCTCGACCCACAAGACACCCTTGCTGCTGATGAATCCATAATCAGAGACTCTAGGAACTGGTACAAACCTCCAGTTTCTCCCCTAAATTCCTTACGAGCTTACCGTATCTTACGGACATAGAGCCGTCTGGCAGCCCTTAAACACGGCAACAGCAACGGCTTGATGCTCAGTCCTCCCCTTGGTTTCAGGTCCTGTGTTGCTTATCCGCCGTGTCGGTATATACGACTGAACCTGATGAACGTGCGTTTGGCATTTGTTCACATTATTTTCCATACTGCCTCGGTTTTCGGCTCTTGCAATGGAACGACACGCTTTGCTGACAGAAGCTTTCATTGTTTGTCACGTCATGACTCGATAAAGGTCTACCCAGAGTGAAGCATGACTTAATAAAAATCTAGAGTAAAAAATGTGTACACAGCGCGAAACTTGATAAACCTCTACACAGAGCGAAACGTTGTCCCCAAAACAAAAATTGCTCCACAGCCTGCCTCTTTCCTACACCAGTTTCCACAGTACGACATCTGCATTCAACTTTTCGGGTCTTGTATCGTACGTCGTCTGGGACAACTTGAAATTTGTCTCGACCGAATATGAATTTAGTCTCTGTTCACATTATGCTTCGTAATTTCAGGCCTCCAAGGTGCCGTTCGCTATGTTGATAACGAAAGCGATTCATTTCCAGCCGTGTACCTAAATTGAGTCAATTTGTCAGGCCTTATTCGTTGTTACACTGCTGGAGATTACTCGCTACGTGGCTACACTGCTCAGGATTATTCTCTACATGGCTACACTGAAATATGACAGTGTAGCCATATCTCACTTTTTAAGCATCTTAATAAATAAATGCGACAAGAATATTCTCTTCTTTCACTTCAATACACGAATACAGAAGAATAGACAGGAGACTCGAACCGGGGTCCTGGCGTACAGCAGGTCTAACGCTGTCACCACTCAGCCACGGCGCTTACAATAGGATGATGATTTTTTACGACAAGCACCAGCTGTGGACCATCTACTGTCTCATTCCACAGCCTCTGAAAATTTTGTGGTGTGTCTAGTCTCTTCTTAACTGGTCATACCATCGTATCTACAGTGTTCTTTGCGGAGTGTGTGGGTCATTCAGATCAAAAAGTGGTGGAGGTTCGACCCAACGTTCGCTATTCTTGTCAGTGCCTAATCAGGCTGGTATTAATTGCCTGTTTGATTCAGGGATGGAACACACAAGGAGCTCTGACACTAAAGGAGCACTCAGGGAGCTCTAACACTGAAGGAGCACATTGGGAGCTCTAACACTGAAGGAGGCACGCAACCAGCTCTACCATTAAAGGGGAAAACCAAGAGCTCCATAACTCTTTATCAAAGAAACCCCCACCAGTGGGTACCAAAAGCTCTGACACAGGAGAGATGGAGCTCTAGTCCTAGGTACGTAGAGCTCTCCCACACAAGCTGTCTCCCAGGCTGCCTCCACCCCGACACTTAACAAGACAATTGCTCCCTGGAGAGGTATGTTACGATGCTCTCTCTCTCTCGTTAGTCATGCATCGACTCCGTCTTCCTCTCATAGACTTATGGCGATAACTTTTTTTTCACTCTCTCTCCCTCTCGTTTACCCTCTCTCTTTCTCTCTCACTTTCTTACTCTGGATCCCTTCTTTCTCACTGTCTCACCTCTCTCTCTCTCTGACTCTGTTCTTCAACATCCTCTTACCAGCCCCACCTTTTATTTCGTCCTCTCCTCTCCTCTTTCTACTCTCCCTCTTTCTTCCCTCTTCCCTCTTTTCACACATCTCTTGTTCCCCCCCCTCTCACTCTCTCATACCCCTCTCTTAAATTTCTATCACTTTCTCTTATCTCCCTCTCACCGCCTCTCATCGCATACTCTTAGAACAGGTAGTGAATCTATCATGCTCTTGTTATAACGGTGGATCGAGCCTTCACCTTTCCGTACTCTTCATATTTTTATATATATATATATATATATATATATATATATATATATATATATATATATATATATATATATATATATATATATACAAGCAGTGTAATCCACACTGATCCCTTGCAATACTGCATATCTCCTGAAGAAGCATTGCCTACAGTGCGAAAGGCCTTAAGCTTGTTTATTTTTATACCCCCTGTATGGATCTTAGTGGTCCAGAACGGACCGAATCGTCGCCATAAGTTTGTGAGGTGCTCCAGCTATGATACTGTGACCTTTTTATTCTAAATATCAAAATCAAAGTTATTTATTTCCAATGGGGATCCTTAGCCTACGACCTGTCAGCGTCTTGCAGCAGCTCACAAGCACCTCTTCCTGTTCTGAGAAGATCTTCTCAAATATTGTTTTGCTTCGTCTGCCCTTCCTTTCCTGCGTCTCTCTTTCTTTCCTGCGTCTGTCCTTTCTTTCCTGCGTCTCTCTTTCTTTCCCTTCACCTGTTCTTCCCTTCAGCATCTCAAGCGCCTCTTCCTGTCTCGAGAGAAGCTTCTCTATATATTTTTTGGCTTCATCCCTTCTTTCCTATCCTCCATTCCTTCATCTATCTTTCCTTCCTTCCTTCAAGCGCCTCTTCCTGCCTCGAGTGAATGTTCTCAACTTCTGCTCCATCTATCCTGCTGCTTTATTCAATTCTCTGTTTGCTCATCTCTGTCCTTTTCCGTGAGCCCTAATCCCTTGTCATTGTACGTAACTGTGAAGTAGCTTTATTCCTTTTCATTATAGCTCTTACTTGCGCGATACACATTCCAATTACCATTGTGCTACTCTTTCTGCCTCTTCATATTCATCCCCAGCTCTCTTGTTCCTTTTTTCTGTTTTCTGGCGACCGGAATAATTCGGTGTTTCTGGATCCCTTTCTGGATTTCTTTCTGGATCCCTTTCTGGATCCCTTTCTGGATCCCTTTCTGGATCCCTTTCTACTTCGTTTTTCCTTTTCTCCTGATTGTTATAAATGTTTTGCTTGCCCCTTATTTTTTTGTGAGGGGGAGGGGAAGGATGGTGTATATATCTCTGTGTATACTTGTTTTTATCTATTGTATTAATGATATGGTTAGGTGGACATGTGTGTATTTATGTGTGTGGATGTTTTCACATTTGTATTGGATTAATGATATATATATATATATATATATATATATATATATATATATATATATATATATATATATATATATATATATATATATATATATATATATATATAAAAGTGCGTTTGTCTGAATGTTTGTGTCTAGTGCACTTAGACTTTTGATGTATGTAAATATATGTGTGAACACGTGCCTATTGTACCAAGGCCGGGTTTTTTTTCAGGGGGAAGGGGGGGGGGGAGATATGTGTGTTGTGTATATTTGTGTAAATATCGCTAATGATATTATTTTGACAAACAATTAGTATTCAGATTTATGATGAATTAATATACTAAAAAAATCAGGGCAAATTTTGTACACAGTTCGTTCTGTGTTGTCAGCCAGTGGTGGTGTGTATCAGTATGTTTTTTTATGTTATATTCTGCCCACCTCACAAGCTGACTGACTGCCTGTCTGCCTGTCTGTCTGCTTGTCCCTCTGCCTGTCTACCTGCCTCTCTCTCTCTCTCTCTCTGCC
This sequence comes from Cherax destructor, assembly GCA_009830355.1. Lineage (NCBI taxonomy): Eukaryota > Metazoa > Arthropoda > Malacostraca > Decapoda > Parastacidae > Cherax > Cherax destructor. The sequence goes on from WNWK01000457.1 coordinate 23,656, forward strand.
TGTCTGTCCATCATTTCACTTTGCATTTCTCTTCATTCATCTCTCAGACGCTTCCAGTCTCAGCTATTATTATTATTATTATTATTATTATTATTATTGTTATTATTATTATTATTATTATTATTATTATTATTATTATTATTATTATTATTATTATTAGTATTATTATTATTATTATTATTAATAATAATAATATTATTATTATTATTATTATTATAATTAGTATTATTATTAGTTTTATTTTAATTATTATAATTATTATTATTAATATTATTATTATTATTATTATTATTATTATTATTATAATTAGTATTATTATTAGTTTTATTATAATTATTTTATTATTATTATTATTATTATTATTATTATTGTTATTATTATTGTTATTATAATTAGTATTATTATTAGTTTTATTATAATTATTTTATTATTATTATTATTATTATTATTATTATTATTATTATTATTATTATTATTATTATTATAGTCGATGGGAAGCTCTAAACCCGTAATGGTAACACGACGCCTGACGGGTGGAGAGTCTGTAGGTTTGAGAGAGGGAACTGGAGGAGTAGCTCCGATTCCTCGGATCAAGATCCCTTCGACCGACATCCACACGCCTCCCCTATAGGGCAAAAAGACCTTTTGTTGACCCTGCTTTATCGAAGCCTTTTACTATCGTTTATGGATGAGAATGGGGCGAAATGTCGTCCTGTAGATAATGGTGGAGAAACGACGCAAGGTGTGTGGTGTGACTTGTAAATGGTCCAAGTCGGAGCGAAACGTCGTGGTAATCTCTGTCCTATAGGCGGGTTATTTGTGTATTTGTGGCTTTTTTTAAACGTCATCAGGTCTTTTGTTAAGCTCTTCAGACAGCCCCCCACTGAAAAAAGGCCTTGTGATAATAGCTCGTTGTTTTAACGTGTGTTTTAACGTGTGTTTTAACGTGTGTTTTAACGTGTGTTTTAACTGCTGTTTTTGCTGTAGCATTTGTTTGTCCAGAAGTTTTCAGGGGCGAGAATTATCTGACTGTCAGTTAGGACTCGCCAGTGGACTGACAGTCCATCACTCTGCTCTCAGATTTTTTTTTTTCTCAGCTCAGTGTTGCTGCCCTGGTCACCCTGATCATTTCAAGACGCGTTTTAATGTTCTCTTTGTACAAAAAACACCGTGGTAACATGTTTTTTTTTTTTGCATGTGTGATGTGTGTGTGTATGTATTCACCTATTTGTGGCTGCAGGGGTCGATTCACAGCTCCTGGTCCCGCCTCTTCGCTGGTTGCTACTAGGTCCACTCTCTTCCTGCTCCAAGAGCCTTATCGTACGTGTGTGTGTGTGTGTGCGTGCGCTTATTCACCTATCTGTATCCACCTACTTGTGGTTGCAAGGGTCGAATCACAGCTTCCATCCCTGTCCCTCAGCCTGGCCACTACTGCTTTTGTAATATGAAAGACGAAAATAGAATTGCATTGCTGACAGTTACAAACGTCAGATTATTTAGGACGTGTTTCTTTCATTCTGAAGTACTGGAAGTGTGAAATGGACTGGGCAAGGCAGTGCTGGAAGCTAGCCAAACACAGTTCACAGCTTCAGGAGTACGTATGACAGGAATTCGAGATGTAAAAGACTTAGTAACCGCAGTCGATTGCTGATTAAGAAACAGGACATGGAGATTAGACTCAAGCCAGTAACTGCAGCTCAACCAGATGGAGGCGTTTGGCAGCTACAGATGCAAAAAGAAAATCCTCGTAAAAATCTTCATGATATCAATTTTTTCACACAAATCACACAAAAACTGACGGGAAACTTTCTCCATGATTAAAAAAATTTGACTGATATTTTTTGGGGGCTATCATTATCTCGGTCATGGCATAAGCAGCGTATGAAGACGAACTGTACTACTCAGGTCTTGGCTGAGTCGTGAATCCATCCACTCTTCTCCGAAATTATCTGAATATAAATTTTCCTCTTCCCGGAAGCAATCAGGAACTAGGAATTACCACTTGAGGGCGCCCCCAGGGTGAGCTTGGACGCCCCCAGGGTGGGCTTGAACGCCCCCAGGGTGAGCTTGGACGCCTCCAGGGTGAGCTCAGAGCCTCGCTTTTCTTTTTTATTGTCGTCAACTCAGATTCACTAAACTTTAAGAGAGAAGGAAATCTCGTGAACCACCTACTTTATCAGCAGGTGTTTTTATATTTTTATGTTTTTTTACGACTTTAAACACAAACACGAAGAGTTCAAACCTAGTAAGTAGAAAGTAATGAAGCTTGGTGCTGGGTGAAGGAGATTAGAGACAGTATCATCTGTAAGAGAAATACATCAATGCGTACCGTAGCACACAAAGACCTCACTACGTACCGTACCAGTTATCAGAGTCCCACACAAAGACCTCACTACGTACCGTACCAGTCATCAGAGTCCCACACAAAGACCTCACTACGTACCGTACCAGTCATCAGAGTCCCACACAAAGACCTCACTACGTACCGTACCAGTCATCAGAGTCCCACACAAAGACCTCACTACGTACCGTACCAGTCATCAGAGTCCCACACAAAGACCTCACTACGTGTAGATAAATGGTTCAGAGAACCGACAAGTTGATAAATTAGACACATATGCAACACTTGTGTATCTTTATTGAGGAAACGTTTCGCCACACAGTGGCTTCATCAGTCCATACATACGCTGTATTCTTTTTAAGATTGATGGACTGATTATATCGACTCAAGGCTGAGGGACTGATTACCTCAAACTCCTCCTGTTCTTCACCATTCTCCTTTGTATGGACTGATGAAGCCACTGTTGGGCGAAACGTTTCCTCATTAAAGATACCCAAGTGTTGCACATGTGTCTAATTTATCACCTCTCTACGTACCGTACCAGTCATCTGAGTCCCACACAAAGACCTCACTACGTACCGTACCTAATCATCTGAAGTCTACACAAAGAGCTTAGTACCCTGCAACAGTGTCGAGTACTTAGCTGCCCAGAGTTCTTGCTCAGAGCTGATGGGCAAGAACTATGAGGAGAGAGTATAAGGTGATCCTTATCTCACCGCAAGAACAATCAGTGGCAATACGTAAAACAATCGCAAACAAGCTAAACAGGATGCAAAACAACCACGGGGGGAGTTGAATGATAGCTCTAGGCCTTTCATGACCCAATCAACACATCATCAGGAGCTTGCAATGTTGCAGAAATGAGTAGGATGTCCAGGTATATATATTCAAGGGAACGACTCCAGCTAGAATAAGATGGCATCAGGCAGACCAGTGCCAGGTGCCAGAAAGATGAAGGCAACATGTTAAAAACAGTAGCAGTAGAAGGCATATAGAACCCAAACAACATTAACTATTTAGTAATGATCTAGTGACCACAATCGCAAAATAACAACTATCACCATCATGCTTGATGCCATGACATCGTCTGCATGATGCCATGACATCGTCTGCATGATGCCACCTCATTCTAGCTTGAGACGTGCCCTTGAACGTATCTTCAAGGACTTCCTAGTCATTTCTGCAACATTGCAACCTCCTTGTTATGTGTTGATTATAACACCAAAGGTCTTTCGTGTTGCAATCAACATTTAGTCTCTTTTAGGAGAGTAAATGGTCATGAATTAAGGAGAATGTGTTGTAGCAACGAAACAATGAAAATTAAAGTATGAAAAGAAAATAACTTTCGGAAAATTAATATTCAATTATGAAGAGTGACTTGCAGCCTCGACATAGTAAATTCTTTACTTTTCGTTCAGGAACTTCATTAACGTGAGCTCCTGGATGCCAAGTTTAGCTTTTTTTCCTCCCTGGTATAAAGTTATGTAATCATGTAAAGCTTCGCCAGCTGACTTCACGCGGAAGCCAAAAATAGTATTAGTCATATTTTTTCATTGAAACTAATCCTACTTATGAAAAAAAAAATGGAGGGGTAAGCCAGTGGAAGGCCTCGGTCAGATGACCAAAAGCTCCAGCTGTGGGTCATCATCTGACTAAGACCCTCGTCAGGAAACACTTGTCCTGTTTCCTGACGAACATTATACCGACCACAGTGCCAACTGTAACAGCTGTAAACACCGTTCACAGTAGTTTTAATACCATGACACACATTGTCAAGAAGAGTGTTGGTATAACTATACTCTCATACATTCCCCTCTTTGCTTTCATGGATAAAGTTCTCTGTCTCCACAAGCTTCTCAGTGTACCACTCACCTTTTTCCCCTCGTTAATTCTATGATTCACCTCATCCTTCATATACCCATCTGCTGACACATCCACTCCCAATTTCTGAACACATTCACCTCCTCCATACTCTCTCCCTCCAATCTGATATCCAATCTTCCGTTATCTATTTTTTTTGTTATCCTCATCACCTTACTCTTTCCTATATTCACTTTTAATTTCCTTCTTTTACATACTCTACCAAACTCATCCACCAACCTCTGCAACTTCTCTTCAGAATCTCCCAAAAGCACAGTGTCATCATCAAAGAGCAACTGTGACAACTCCCACTTTGTGTTAGATTCTTTATCTTTTAACCCCACACCTCTTGCCAACACTCGAGCATTCACTTCTCTTACAACTCCATCTATAAATATATTGAACAACCATAGTGACATCACACATCCGTGTCTTAGGCCTACTTTTACTGGGAAATAATCCCCTCTCGCCTACATACTCTAACCTGAGCCTCACTATCCTCATACAAACTTTTCACCGCTTTCAATAACCTACCTCCTATTCCATACATATACAACATCTGCCACATTGCCCCCCCTATCCACCCTATCATATGCCTTTTCCAAATCCATAAATAATATATATATATATATATATATATATATATATATATATATATATATATATATATATATATATATATATATATATATATATATATATATATATGCCGAGAAAACTCTAAACAACAGAAAGTTTATTCTACCGCGACCATTATTAACACTTCTCCCAAATTATTTTCAGGAGAAAAAACTTTGCACACCAATGAGTAATGAAAGTAATTTTTGTGGCCAATATATTAAGGGAGAAAACTAAGCGGTATCTCACTTCACAGAGACGTGGGAACACACAGGTGCGTGTAGAATGTGCAGGAAGGGGGAAAAAATGGAAGAGGAAGGAGGGGAGGAAGTGAAGGTAGAGAGAATAAAGAGGCAGAAAACAATAAAGGGGTAGGGAGCATGCAGCGGCAGGAAGGGTTGTGAGAAAAGGAATGTAGAAAGGAGGCGGAGAGGAAGTTCATGCAGGAGATACATAGCCCAGAACTTTTTAAGATATATTTTATGAAAGAGAGATAACTTTTTAAGAAACAGAGATAACATTTTAAAGAGATAGATAATATTTTAAAGAGAGAGATAATGTTTTAAGAGATAATATTTTTAAGAGAGAGATAACATTTTATTAAAGACAGATGTTTTTAGAGATAGAGAACATTTTAAGAGACAGATAATATTTTAAAAGAGAGAGAGAGAACATTTTTAGAAAGACATATAACGTTTTAAGAAAGAGAGATATTTTAAGATAGATAACATGTGAGAAAAAAGTTCTGGAAGCTGTTGAACCCGGTACCAGCCCGTGACCGGTTGAACCCGGTACCAGCCCGTGACCAGCTGTGAATTCATAACAAGTTCTCCCCGCTACTAGACACCACTAGATGAACCTGGTATCAACCCCGGACAAGTTGAACCCGGTACCAATCCATGACCGGTTGAACCCGGTACACCTCCAGCTGAACCTCGTACCTACACAGTAACTTCTGGAAAATTTATCGTTTTCATAAACAACCTCAGGTTCAATGGCCTGTTAACCTGAGTGTAAAGGGAGCTTGGAGCAAAGAAACACAGTAGAAGATGTATTGAAATTGTATTTCCTTCAAAAAATCAGTTAGATTAATTCCAGACTTTTGTCTTTTCCTTCACCAAGTAATTGTGATTATATAAGACTTTTGTCTTTTCCTTCACCAAATATAACAAAGTGCTATTTACAAATATGTACACTATATACAAAGAAGTAGTGTTTAGTGCACGCCACAGTTGTCTAGGCTAAGCAGCAGCCAAAAGACAGACAACTTTCCACAACCAGCTCTATGCAGGAATTCCAATGACAAACCGCGAGTGGTAACCACGTCACCTTTGTCATTGTTAAACTCGCATTTTAATTGGCTGAACCGAGTCGTTGATTTGATGATGGGGCCCCATCACCAAACCCTTAACGATGGTTCGCTGGTTGGAGGGGGAGCCTATGTGGGTGTGTTTAACATGCTCCGAATAAAGGTTACATACTCTTTGCATGCAACACGGAAGTTACATTTACCAGGATGCCTCGCCTTCATGACCTGACGGGCAAGAGTTTTTTTTTTTTGAGGGGGGGATGGGGGTCCATAAGAAGGATGGAAAAACTGGGCGAGAATGGAGCAATGAAAACATTAAATGGCCTGGTTTTTCTGATTTCACTTGACGAAAGAGGACGAGTGAACCATCATACGTGTGGTAAACAAACCACGGAATTAAACCCATCGCAAATGAGTCCTAAAACTCCAGGATAATACCATGGGTTTAATCCCCACCCGTTCCGTGGTTTTGTTTTTTTCTTTTTTTTTGCAATCATATTCCTACGATTTTATGAGTCAAGTGAACGATGGTCTCGCTTTCAAGTCGAGCCTAGAGACCTTCGTCTAAACTCTAATATATATAAATTTACGTTTTCTGAAGCCTCACGTAGTAATGTAAGTACACAGAGAGAATGAAATTCCTTTCGTAGGGAACAAATGGAGTGTAATTGAATTGTTTTGTGTGTGTGTGTGTGTGTGTGTGTGTGTGTGTGTGTGTTGCGTGTGTTGTGTGTCTGTGTGTCCATTGACACTAGGCCTGTTGTATGTGTGTGTGTGTAGAAACCTTCAATGTTTCCCCGTGTAACCCGCCCTGAAGCACCCATGCCATGTGCTGTGTGTGTGTCTGTTGGTACCACAAGGTGGGGTCGAGACTCAACTCCTGGCCCCGCCTCTTCGCTGTCCGCTACTGGGTCTCTGCTCTTCCTGCTCCATGAGCTTTATCATACCTTGTCTTAAAACTATGTATGGTTCCTGCCTCCACTATATCTTTCTCTAGACTATTCCACTTCCTGACTACTCTGTGGCTAAAAAAATGCTTCCTAATATCCCTTTGACTCATCTGAGTCTTCAGCTTCCAGTTGTGTCCCCTTGTTTCTGTGTTCCATCTCTGGAACATTCTGTCACTGTCTACCTTGTCAATTCCCCGCAGTATTTTGTATGTCGTTATCATGTCTCCTCTGACCCTTCTTTCCTCCAGTGTTGTTAGTCCTATTTCCCTCAACCTTTCTTCATAGGACAGACCCCTGAGTTGTGGAACTAACCTTGTCGCAAACCTTTGCACTTTCTCTAGTTTCTTTACGTGCTTGACCAGGTGTGGGTTCCAGACTGGTGCTGCATATTCTAGTATGGGCCTGACGTACACGGTGTACAGTGTCTTGAACGATTCCTTGTTAAGGTAACGGAACGCTAATCTTAGGTTTGCCAGTCGCCCATATGCTGCCGCAGTTATCTGGTTGATGTGTGCCTCCGGAGACGCGCTTGGCGTTATACTCACCCCAAGGTCTTTCTCCTTTGCCGAGGTTTGTAGCCTTTGTCTGCCTAGCCTGTACTCTGTCAGCGGTCTTCTTTGCCCTTCTCCGATCTTCATGACTTTGCATTTGGTGGGATTGAATTCGAGAAGCCAGTTGCTAGACCAGATGTCAAGCTTGTCCAGGTCTGTTTGCAGCCCTGCCTGGTCCTCTTCCGATGTGATTCTCCTCATTAATTTCACATCATCTGCGAACAGAGACACTTCTGAGTCTATCCCGTCCGTCATGTCATTTATATATACCAAGAATAACACTGGTCCTAGGACTGACCCCTGCGGTACACCGCTCGTCACAGGCGCCCACTGTGATACCTCACCACGCACCATGACCCGTTGTTGCCTCCCTGTGAGGTATTCCCTGATCCATTCCAGTGCCCTTCCTGTTATACATGCTGTTATATATGCTTGTTATACATGCTTGTGTGTGTGTGTGTGTGTGTGTGTGTGTGTGTGTGTCTGTGTGTGTGTGTGTGTGTGCGCGTGTGTGTGTGTGTACTCACTGAATTGTGGTTGCAGGGGTTGATTCATAGCTCCTAGTTCCGCCTCTTTACTGGTCGCTACTAGGTCCACTCTGTCCCTGTTCCATAAACTTGATCATACCTCTCCTTAAAGCTATGTATGGACCCTACCTGTACTCACTTATTTGTGGTTGCAGGGGTCGAGACTCAGCTCCTGGTCCCGCCTCTTCATTGACCGCTATTAGGTCCTCTCTGTCCCTGCTCCATGAGCTTTATCATACCTCGTCTTAAAACTATGTATGGTTCCTGCCTCCACTACATCACTTGCCAGACTATTCCACTTCCTGACAACTCTATGGCTGAAGAAATACTTCCTAACACCCCTTTAACTCATCTGAGTCTTCAACTTCCAATTGTGACCCCCTTGTTTCTGTGTCCCATCTATGGAACATCCTGTCTCTGTCCAAATTATCTATTCCTCGCAGTATTTTGTATGTCGTTATCATGTCTCCCCTAACCCTCCTATCCTCCAATGTCGTCAGGCCGATTTCTCTTAACCTTTCTTCGTAGGACAATCCCCTTATCTCTGGAACTAGCCTTGTTGCAAACATTTGCACTTTCTCTAATTTCTTGACATGCTAGACCAGGTGTGGGTTCCAAACTGGTGCTGCATACCCCAGTATGGGCCTGACGTACACGGTGTACAGAGTCTTGAACGATTCCTTACTGAG
>WNWK01000457.1:35000-37500 GCA_009830355.1 Cherax destructor
AGGCACATACTGTGGGTGTGATTACTCCTCTTCTTCCTCTTCTTTTTCTTCTTCTTCTTCTTCTTCTTCTTCTTCTTCTTCTTCTTCTTCTTCTTCTTCTTATTATTATTATTATTATTATTATTATTATTATTATTATTATTATTATTATTATTATTATTATTATTATTATTTTTATTATTATAATTATTATTATTATTATTATTATTATTATTATTATTATTATTATTATTATTATTATTATTATTATTATTATTATTATTATTATTATTACACTTTTTTCTTTTTATTCTTGTTTTTCATAATTTGAATCCTGGTTTCAAAATCTCACTGAAGAGGCGAAATACATTTGACAACACTTGATGCCAACCATGTGCCAGTGAGACGCAGCTGTAATCTCACCTAAGTGTCTAATAATCTAAAGTGAGTAATAATCTCACCTAAGTGTCTAATAATCTAAAGTGAGTAATAATCTCACCTAAGTGTCTAATAATCTAAAGTGAGTAATAATCTCACCTAAGTGTCTAATAATCTAAAGTGAGTAATAATCTCATTCAGGTGAGTAAAAATTCAAATTAATCACTGGAAACTTTCTTGATCGAAGGTTACTAATAAATTACTATGATTTTCAGAGCCTGGAAGTCCCTATCAAGTTTGAGAATTGTTGTCTTTTTTTTTTTTTTTGGGGGGCAATCAAAACTTGACGTTATTAGGTGACGCTAGACCCGTAGGGTAAGGAAGCGCTTCGGAATAAGAGCACAAATCCTTACAATTACTAATTATGCTTTTTATTAAAGTTTTATAAAATTTTAGAGTGCCATGTTGAATTCACAGTTAAGGTAAACAGAATGACCTTCAAATTCAAATTTCACTCTTAAAGAGAAGAGAGCCAGGTTGGATTCTGTAATCAAGAGCCCTACAGCAGGATCAAGGTGCTGCCCTGTAGAACAAAACAGCGGGAGTTTACAGGTACACCGGGCATGAAGGAACACCGGGCATGAAGGTACACCGGGCATGAAGGTACACCGGGCATGAAGGTACACCGGGCATGGAGGTAAAAAGGGCATGAAGGTACACCGGGCATGAAGGTACACCGGGCATGGAGGTACACTGGGCATGAAGGTACACCGGGCATGAAGGTACACCGGGCATGAAGGTACACCGGGCATGAAGGTACACCGGACATGAAGGTACACCGGGCATGAAGGTACACCAGCCATGAAGGTACACCGGGAATGAAGGTACACCAGCCATGAAGGTACACCGGGCATGAAGGTACACCGGGCATGAAGGTACACCGGGCATGAAGGTACACCGGGCATGAAGGTACACCAGCCATGAAGGTACACCGGGCATGAAGGTACACCGGGCATGAAGGTACACCGGGCATGAAGGTACACCGGGCATGAAGGACTGAGAACAGAAAGAGGGAAAAACCTGCGCAGGAGAGAGAAAGAGAAGAAACAGAAGTACATGAGGAAGAACGGAAACACAAAGCCTTACTTTCCACCTATAGTTAACTATGTCAGAACCGATGGAAACAAAATAAAAGGTTCCTTTTTTTAATTAACACAACAAGACGAACCTACAGGCCTACCTAGGCCTTTCGTGTTGCAATTAACACATCATCAGGAGCTTGCAAAGTTACAGAAAAGAGGAGGATGTCCAAGCAAATACGATCCTAAGGGACGTCTTCACTGGAGTGGAGACGTCCCTTGGGATCGTATATATATATATATATATATATATATATATATATATATATATATATATATATATATATATATATATATATATTATATAAAAGTCGTCATTATTGGTTCAGTCTCCTTGCCAGGTCTTACTCCCAGTCGTTGTTCGACGCATGATGGAGGAGTTTCATCTCCAGAGCATCAGCCATCAGTCTCTGACGATGAATGTTTGTCAATAACAAAACTGAGTTATAGAATGTCTGCTTTCCAGGTCTTCTGGCAAGACAGAGATTGAATGGAAGGGAAAGGTTAGATATACAGAGGGACGGGAAGGAACTTGTTAAATTTATAGAGAAATTAATAGAGAAGGAATGAATGAGTGAGTGAAGGAAGGATGGAAGGAAGGAAGGTAGGATGGAGCTACCCTTCTCTTCCTAGGATTAAACCTAACTGCTTCCCTTTTCTCTTGTGCTGTATGAGCCCTATGGGCTTAACTCTTCTATGATAATAATTATAATAATAATTAAATAATAATTAAATAATAATAATAATAATAATAATAATAATAATAATAATAATAATAATAATAATAATAATAATAATAATAATAATAATAATAATAATAATAATAATAATAATCATCTAGCAGGCACCAGCGAGTGTGACATTCTAGCAGGGTCGTAATCTCTTCTATATCTGGCTACTTCTGAGGCTCATCGCGTGCTATACATGATATCAGTTTATGTAATCTCACAGGTTACTGTAATCCCCCGGCGTGAAAATTATTTCCTGCATTGCGACCAAGTACA